>VDFB02143980.1:0-17433 GCA_007258455.2 Sequoia sempervirens
AAGGGAGAGATCGATAAAAATTATAGAACAATCCATCCGACGGAGTGGTGATAGAATAGTGCCAGAAAAGACTCCCTTCAAGATGTCTCCTCAAATCTAATTTATGAATTTCAATAATTGAAATCTTTGCCTGGAAGGTGATGAGACAAAGGAAGATAAAACATATACCATCTTTTTCCAGCTTCTCTTGCCTTTTACACTTCCCAAAAATCTTATCACGATTTATTTAATTAATAAACTATTCACTTTCCATTTTCCAATTGCCTTCCTTTTTATTATTTTCTTTTCCAGATTATTTTGTTCATTATTATTATTAAATCAATTTATCTAATAATATCACTTGTGCTTTTAATAAATTAGTTAAATTTGATCATTTGATCTAAATCATTTGATATGATTTAATTGATTATTATTTTAATTTTTAATCATATTTTAAATAACCCTGCAAATCACTTATGATCTAATTAATTGTTTAAACATGATTACATATCAAAATAACACAGTGACCAAATGAAGCACACACAAATATTCACACAAAAGTTCAGAACAACCGACACGAAGGGGTATTACAAGTTCTCGGTTGAGAGTGATGGGATCCTAGAACTGAATGACCTCTGCATCTCAAATGCTCTCTAACATGCTCTATACCAATCCCATTGTCTGATGCAATGTGGGAATATGTCTCCAACAGGTCATCAGCCAAACAATGTAGAGTCATGTGTGCCATATCTCCTGTAAGTGCATCAAGCTGTGTAGGAGTAGGGCTGTTGACCACTATAAGAGGATCCATGGTCGTCCACTATGCTAAAAATGGTGTGGATCAAGAATGTCTAGACATCAAATATTGACTTACACAATCATCAAATATCCTAGTGGTGGAAGCCTTAATGTCACCTACAGTGTCAATTGCTTCCTTTTGGGAAGCAACAACAATTTCATCTGCTATGGGGGCTAGAGTTTGGGTGAGAGTAGGAGACCTATCACCAACCAATACCTAAACACTGGGGGTGGTCTATTTTCTTGACCATAGGTGGGCCTATCAACAATCCTACCACACCCTTGACCAACATATGGTGGAATGTCCAGGTAGTTAACTTTGAGGCCCAAATAGACCTCAACATACAACTGCTAAACAAAATATAATAGAATTTGGTCATTGTTTGGGTATAGACCATGTGCTATGAGAAATTGTGGGTAGATCAATGAGGCCATAGCATGATCGACAAATCTAGTGACTTGGTATCCCCTAACCTTACACACATTTTGATAAAATGGAAAACAAGTGGCTTTTATCATTTCTTTGGTGACACTATTATGTATTTGTTTAAGGGGAACATCACCATGTACTTCTTCCCGCATGCAAAAAAGAATAGTAGTCACTCTATCTGGGGAATATGCACTAGTCCTCTCAAGTTCATCTTTTAGTTTTTCTAGACTATGCAATATTAACATGCATGGTTCACTATATATCCCTGGGTTTTCACCCTGTGCTAATGTATCTCTCAATTTTTTAATCTCATTACTAGTATTTGCAAAAGGCAGAGATAAAACAGGGTGGAATTTGATCATTTTCCATGTTATATATATATAGTACACCTAAAAGAGAAATGAGACTTTGGTAAATAATATATCTAGATAAAGGGAATACAAATCTAAAATACAACTTGTAATAATTAATCTACTCATCAATAATATTTTCATACCATTAACAATTTAAAAAGAATTGGAAGACAACTATAATCTATAATATAGCATCCTTAAATTGTTCAAATTTTAAATGAAACAATGAAAGAAAGAATAAGACTACAAAGATTAGTATAAAATTATTTGAAAATAATTGGGGATAAAAATATTTAATCTAATAGTTGTTAACATAAATGAACTTCAAAATAGGATTATGTAAGTGAAAGAAAAGTTCTATTGCCCTCACTGAACCTAAATTTATCTAGTTAAGATATGTCTAAAATTAAGAATTCACACTAGAATATCAATATTCCATGTAAGAATCTCATAAAGATGATGAATTTAATGGAAGATAATATAAAATCCTCCATATCAGGATGAATTTTATCATTACAATATGAGTGAATCATCTCAATTATATATCCTAGAACATCAAAAAATTATATATTGGAAAGAAAAATAATCAGACATTTATCATATTTTTATATGTATAAAGTTTAGTCAAACTATTTAAACTTATATATTGGATAAAGCTATAAATTGAATCGTTAAAACTAATTTATTAAGAATCAAATATAATAAAGTTTGACTTCATTGCATAGTTGTTATAAATATCTCACTAATCCAACCATACATTTTATATATGTTAAAAAATATATAATTGTTATGCCCATAATTTTTCACTATATCTTGACGTGGATCTCCTTCAACTAGATCAATTAAAAATTATTTGTAATGTTGGAGGAAAATGGATTTAATATCATTAGATATGTCCTTGGAACTACCTCTCTTGATCAGTACATATTATCCACTCTCGAGAATGTAAATATGTTTGAGATAACTAAAAAATAATTTGTATCCCTTATATCCTTTCATCCAATGTAGCCTATCTCTTAATTGAGATCCTCTACCACAATTAAGTTCAAATATTCTAAGTTTTATTTCTACGAAAGCAACCACTCATTGTAGAAAAGTTATTAGTAAGTGCTAAAGCCAAAAAAAGTTTTTTTTTCTATTTGGATCCATTTTTTTTTCCATTCTAGATCTCTTTCTAGCCATATTCTTATTGTAAGATCGTAGTAAGGTAGTGCAGTAGATTTAATCGCATCATTCCACAATTGTATCCACTTATCATTTTGATGAGGTCTAGGAACATCAACCAAAGGGATATTAGGGAAGCAAGGTGATCAATTTAATTTAGGTGGGAAGTGTTGAGCCTGAAGGATAGATTATTAGGTATGAGGAATAAGAAGTTTGAATTTAGTTTAAAGAATTGGGAGGTGATATGTGAGATAGGTTTAATAGAATATACTTAAATAAGGGTGTTTTGTGGAGAGGGGACAATGGAAAGAGAAATAACTAATTTTTAATCTATCAATACAACTAAGTTTCCCTTAGTTCACCATCTCTTTAGTTGGTCCAAGTGAACTAGTGATCAATATAAGAATATTGTTTGTCTAAAATGGGATCTAAACCCCTCATGGTATTTCTAGTTAGGATGTAGGAATTCAATTATTTTTTAGAAATTTTATGAGAACTAAACCAACTTGTATCTTGGGTTTTTCCACCATATCATATTCACCTCCTTCTAGCCATTTAGTCATAGGGAGGGCATAAAAATCCATTCCCACAATTTAACTTGAGATGAGGAGTCATTAGGCATATTACAATAAAGAAAAAATGAATAGGTATTCCTTTCATTAGTAGTAAGCACTAAGCACAATTGTTGTTGGGATCCACTCCTCAATAGATGATAAACTTAGCCAAGTATTTTGAAAGGTGGGTCAACCTTGCATCCTAATATTTTGATTTATTATTTTGTCCTCATATTAGGAAATGAGGCATCTCACTTTGTGTTGGTAGTTATTTCTCATTTGTTGAATGCTTCAAGGGAGGTGTCTAAGATGTTCTAAATGCATATAATATTATTATAGCTTTATAAGATGAAACCCTAGATTATTGTTGAAGATCGTGGCAGCTTCAGGCGAATACCTTCCAGCCCAGTATGCATGAAGATAATAATTAAATATAGCCGTTGTCTATTTAATTTTTATATGCATCTTAATGAAGAGTCATTCCATTTGATAAAAGATGCATTTAATAAAGAGATGCAAATTTAATAAAGAGGCATGACTTTCAGGTGTCCGACTTATTAAAATTAGTAAAAGATAATTCTTTTGAGGTCGACCTGATATGATTTGGACTGACACGCTTCTTCATATTGTATATATATTCATTCAGTTATTTCATTGTGACTCATTCATTAGCATTCAATTCATATCACATACATGCGAGTTCAGTCCAAGTACAGAAGGTGAAGTTATTGATTCAGATTGATTATTTTCAAGTGTGTGTTCTTCAAGGTGGAGCGATATCTCTTGTGACTATATCTTGTATCAGCAAAATATTGTTTTGTGTTGGTTGTGTTGCATTCTTAGTTTATGCTCATATTCGGCCTTCAGATTGGCCTATTGTAAAAGGACACTCTCCTTATTGAGATTCAATATATAAGTGTTATTTTGTGGCTAGGTTTTTCTCCCTCAAGAGGAGGGTTTTCCCAGGGTATTTGTTGTGTTATTGTGTCTGATTTGAATTAATTTTTGTGTATACAATTTGATCATTAAAACTTACAATTATGAAATATTCTTATGAAATTTAAGAGCATGACTATAGAATATTTACAGTAAAGTATTGACTGGTCAACATTATGAAAAATCAAAAGAAATCTTTTAAGAAATAGCAACGGTGTCAAGGAAAAATATGTGGACATTTACAAGAACTTTTTTTTTTAAGTAAAAGTGGGAGACCACTTATAATTTTATTTATATATAATATTTTACATATAGCTGGTTCAGGCAGACATACTGGTGGGAAAGAACCAACAAGAAAACCCCCAGTTGCAGTCCGAGTAACAAATTTTACAAAATATCAAAAAGACCAATGAGGTCCTAGTACAAATGACCAATTGTATGATTACAACATATGTTACAACAATACATTGGTTGAATACATTAGTACATATGCACATTATCTTATGCACCCAAAATACCCAAAAGACGACATCGTACTAGATATACCCATGACCTGAATACATAACACAGTGGAGATTACAAAACCTTACTAAACATAAAACTGATAAGCTAGGAATCCACTTTCAAAAAGATGAAAATTTTCCACCAACATGTTGAAAGCCATTAACCGAGCTTTCTTTTGTTTCCACTCATTTACCTTTATGTTGGCGATCATGCTCAAATGAAGGTTTTGATTTGTTTTAATATCAGGCAGATAACTATAACATAATTTCTTTTTGGATGAAGATCATGGAAGTTGCAAATCATTAATGCAAACATGACTTCTCAAGAAAGAAATGGCATGAAATTTTATTTTTAAATCATCAATCTCCTCCATGGAAATGGTAGATCTGTATCTGTTTAGAACTTGGTAGATATGTGAAGAAGTGTCATGCATTGTGGATAATAACATGCCTTGGAATATGTGAACATAGGTCTCTTCTTATGAAACAAAACCTTCTTTGAATAATTAACATTAGAAATTAATACAGTTTGGCAAGCATATTGTATAATCACACTAGAAACCAACAATGGAAGATTGAGAGTCTCAACTAAGAATTCCACCAAGTATAGATAACATTCATACTAGAAGCCAACAAAAAAAGACCAAATTTCATAAATAAAGTTCATGTGTTATATATCATGCCTTTGAGGGGTCCACAAGTAGGACCATGAGCCTTTTGAAATCCTTCTCCATCTAAATGCATCCATTCCAAGAGCATTGGGAGGTGGGTATACAATATGAACCAAGTATTAATTTCTAATGTTAATTATTGAAATAAGGTATATAAATTATTTGAGAATCTTAATTCTCATATATAGAGCTACATCTTACTCAATTTCTCTTGATGTATGAGTTCCATATATTTGTAAATTTTTCTTAATATAAAAACATATTTTATTTCATTAAAATTAAACTATCTATTCCATGTTACAAAGGATGCTCTTATTTTAAATTATAAGTATATAATTCAAACTTAATTAGTAATTTTCAAGATAGAATACACAATTTCTTTAGTTAAAATAAAATAATATTCTCATTTCCATGTGAAAGTTATGTAGAATGGTAGTTTGATGTCTCGAAAATATTTCTTTCATATATACTAATTTTTTATCATTGTACATTATGAGTCTCAACTATATATCCAAGCACATAAAAAATTTATAAAGTGGAAAGAAAAATAATCCCACATTTATCATATTTTTGTAAGGTGTTCGAAAAGACTAAAAGTTTCCCTAGAAATAACTAATTAAGGAATAAAAAAAATGGAAAGTGTCTACCTCATTGTATGTTGACCTTTCCCATATAAAAAGATCATGGAAATGCTAAATGAGTTGATATAAGAATTTTTAAGGATGAAGGCACAAAATTCATAACACTTTAATCCTAAAAGCAACAAGAAAGGCAATGAATAAAATATTCCTAGTTATTTTGAAAGAAACTTTAAAAGGTTCTAAATCCCCTTCACACCCCTTTCTAAATGAAGATAAAATAAATAAGTTACCAAACATTTCTTAGAGTTTAAGGTGGTGATTTTAATATGATTTGAGAATAAATAAGATAAATTAGATGAAATAAAGTTTTGTTGTAAAGGTGATGAATTTTGGGGGAATAAGATGAAAATAATTTTGAACCTAGTTGACTCATTAAATGGCAATAAGGTAGATTTTAAAGGGGCTTTATCTAAAATATGTAATTTAGTTAGATATGTACTAATACATTATATTCTCTATTAGATAGTTATTTCTTCCATAAACATTTCTTACAATCTTCTAAATTATTAATAATAGTGATGTGTGCATCCCTAGACACTCTTTGATAACCACACTATTAATGTTTCTATTTTTACTAGAGGATACTCTAATTGAAAATCATGTATACCATTAAGGATAAAATTTAGACTTTAAGTTGAAAGAAAATTTCAAATATTTAGAATAAAAATGGTGGGGATGGAATACAAGCTTCAAGAATCTCCTTGCAATAATTAATTGCAATAATAGATATTAAAACTAAACACGAATGGATATGTCACCAATAATTTTTAGATAAAATGACTAAAATTAGAGTTAGGATATCTTATTTCAAGTATCATGATAAAGGTATCGAATTCTTATTCAATGTAAACATAGCTGAGTTTGATAGATAAAAAGTTGGCCCCATTAATACTAGGGGAGCATTGTCTAATGAGATTAAGTTGAAACTATATTCAATTTTTAGAAGTTAGAACCCTAACATTTATATGAGGCTTGTAAAATAGAACCTTATTAGGAAGAGTAGGAGAGGAGAAATGAACCCATAATAATTATACTTATACAAATAAAAATAATAATAATGTTTAACCATTTCAAAATGTTAAATTTGTTTCACTAATATGGTGATCAATAGCTAATTTGTACAAGGAGGTGCAATTTATAGGGAATTGAAGACTACATAAGAGGAAAATTTATAACATAGTAGCTTGGTTGTAGCTGTTTCTTGAGCATTAACTATTTTCTCTTTTTTCTTTTGTTGTTGAATATTTTATTTGATCTCTTAAAACTTATCAATGGTACTTGATCTTCATAATGATTTTTTTCTTCTTTTTCAATTATTATCATCTTAGAAGGAATACCATTTCAATTTAGAGCAGGGAGAAATGTATTTTTCTTTTAAAGTATTTAAAATATTATATTTATTTGATGGTTCCTTCTTAACCTCTTCCACTCCTCAGAAAAAGTTATCCAACCACTTGAATCTCCTTATATTAATCAATTTACTTCTATGATTTATGTGTGTTTTTAGTGATTTACTCTTTATCCTTTCAATTTAGTCATGATATACTTTAATATAGTTATAACAAGTATATAATAGTTTTTCATATAATTGGATATGCCTTAAAAAACTCTTTAAACATGAAATTATTTGATGAGGGAAGATATAAATTAAGGTTATTCTTTCTAACTTATCTCATGCTCATCCATATTTTTTGTCCATAAATATCTCAAATCAAATTGGATTTTGCAAAGAGGATAGCTATATTTTAAATATTTTCTCTTAGTCAAAGTCATTTATTTCTTTGTGCAAATTTAAAATTGATTTATGTAATTTAATTTTTAATAGTTTTAACATAGATATATGAAGAATAGTTTTAAATATATATATATAGTAAAGTGAACATATTTTTATAATTTCCTAATAAGTATAATGCCTAATTCTCCTCAATGGGTTAAGATGACTCTTAATAACATAGTTAGCTCATGCAAATGTAATAGTGTAAAATACGGTCATGAAGGTGCATTTAAAAATGATTTTTCCCCTATATGGGGGAGATAATGTGATGAGGAGCATATATATGTAGTGGGTGAGGATCATAAACAATGAATCCCTATCCAAGTGATGAAGTAACATAGATCTAATTGGCTTGATAATTATCATGTCATAATCAATTATGAGGGACCATGTTGACAAATAATCATGTAAGTGTAAATAGATAATGATGTGATTGTGAAGGTATATGTAAATCTAATTGTCCCTAGATGGAAAGGATAACACAATAAATATCATTAGGTGAAATGGGTATAAGAAAGGTAATATGTGATGAGTAAGCACCATTTCCCACATACAATAGGATCACCAATAGTATAATTTAAAATGCATGATATTATCTGGTTATTTCATATATTTTCAATTGGGAGTGAAAAAACCAAATGCACAAGTGTTGAACTAGGGAATAATGGTAAAAGGACTAATCCAATTGGGTCAAAATTTACCAAAAAAATTACTTCTATGAAATTTGGATTATATTTAGATTTATATGAAGGATGAGTTCCCCTCATGGTAAAGCTCATTGGACAACACCATTTTTATTTTTTCATTAATTATCTTTGGTATATGTACATAGATCAAGTATAATGAGTTTACTTATTGTTTATCCAAGGTCTCAAACTCTTGTAATTGGTGTTCTTGATATGTATAATCATCAATGCTATCACTAAGGGAGATACATAATGATAGAATCTTAAGCTCAAGAGGCATTATGGCCTCCATTTCATAAACTAAAGAGTAAGCCTAATGGGAGTTTGTATTCTAGTACAATATTCCCATAATGTTGGGACAAGCTATGTGTGCATATTAGTACCATTTTTGTCAATTAGCTTTTGTAATATTTATTTAATAGTCTTGTACTAGAAAATTTAATAATACCTTCATTCCTTCTAATCCTAATAAAACTATTTTGTTATACATTTCATTCAAACAATCTAGTTTCTTTCCTCTAAATTTATTCTTTGATTCATACATTTAGTTCACCAACCATTTTTGGAGTAATGTCATAAGACTCAAAGGCAAAATATGAAGAATTTTATCCAAGTTTCCATTGTATGCACCCTAAACTTTATACCATGAACTATTTAATGAACTGTTTGATATAATGCCTCAAATAAATTTCCAATAGTTTTTTTGATATAATGCCTCAAATAAATTTGTTAATGAACTATTTGATATAGGGTGCATACAATGGAAACACTATTTCTATCATACTCCATCAAAAATTACCATGAACTGTTTGATATAATGCCTCAAATAAATTTGTTAATGAATTGTTTGATATAGGGTGCATACAATGCAAACACTATTTCTATCATACTCCATCAAAAATTACCATGAATTGTTTGATATAATGCCTCAAATAAATTTTTTAATGAACTATTTGATATAATGCCTCAAATAAATTGGAGGTGCCCTGGTAGAAATGTATGCAAAATGTGGAAGCATAGACAGGGCATGTTAATTTTTCGACAGAGTAGAAATGTATCGTCGAAATAATGTATGTTGAAAAGAGTTTAGAAACGTTCAAACAAATGTAGTTTCCATTCAACAAATTTGCAAAATTTCACATTTAGGGTTTCGAAATTCAACAAACAAATGCATTTTCAACTCTACGAAATTCAAATTTTTTCAAACTTGGTGCTCGATATGCAAGTTGGGTTGATGAACTTTGGAAAGATGAAGTTGAATTTGTGTTCGCCAGAGAGATGAAGTCGTCACCGTTTGCAATCACGTTCGGTTCGCCGCACACATGTAAGCACAGGGAAAGCAATGATAGAAGGCGAAAATGACAGTGACATTCACTGTTTTTTTTTTTGTTTTTTTTTAAGGGGTTTGGTCGAACCCATGTTCGATCGAACCCCTTAAAATATATATATTTTTTTAGGGTTTGGGTGTTCGGTCGAACATATAATGTTGTTTGGCCGAACCATTGAGTTCGACCGAACCCATCAACTATGGCAAAAGGAAAAAAAAAAGAAATTTCCTTCCTCATCTCAATTGTAAACCACTATTGTGGTTTTATTATGTATATGTATATGTGTATGCATACATGTATATATATGTATATATGGATACACACACATTTTGGTTTTGTTTTGTAAGCATCCTCTTTTGAGGACAACCCTTTGTTGATGATGTTGAGTATTAGTTTGTTGTAAGTGTGTTTATTGTTTTAATATCATTTTAAAACAATATTTTATTTATTTATAAATTTTGGTATAATCTCTAATTTTATAATATGTTTGTGTGTGTAGGTTGAGTTGCATAATTGTTAGGGGCACACACAATCAACACAATGCAAGATAATAACTAATTCAAGGGATCGAAGTTCAGTTTCTAGTCAAGCAAAGAGAGGCATAATGTTTCATTAATAGCATTTGCTACACATACATAAACACTTTTATATCTTTATCACACATTCATAACTATTTTCATGAATATATATTGGTGATATTTTGTAGTCTAAGAGACAATGTTGGCCTCATGTCACTGTATATGATATTTTCATGATGTATTATGTATGTCTTCATGACCTTATCAAGATCAATATATAAATATTTTGTGCATATTCATAGCAAATGGTTTGTGCTCATTCTATCTATCTATATTACCCTTTATCTCTATCTCTCTTTATCACTATCTCTCTCACATATATATGATGTGCATGAAGGTTGAATGGCATACATGTAATGAACCCATACTAGTTCTAACTCTATTTAGCCTATCAACAAATAAAGATTCAACATTGGTCTTCTAGATTTACATACATCTTAAGAATTGACTACCATAATCCATAAGACAAAGCAACAATAACCCATATGGGTGTTTAGACTCACAAGTGAAAGTCAAAATGTTATAGCTAGCTATCCCTTCACTAAAAAATAGTAGGGTTTTTAGTTCAAACAAGGAATTACCCCATTTTATTGTATGGGTCTATATACTAAAACCCTATCTCCAATAACACACATAGAGTAAAAAAAAAAAATATACTATGTTTGGCTTCATGAATGCAACACAAGCTTCTAAATGTCGTAGGTAGAGCAATAGATTTCCATTCACATAGTAGAAATTACAAGCTAATGCTTTTTAACATGATTTCTAGAATTTCATACAAGAATAGCTTTTTCTCTTACATTACATATAAAAATACTAAAAAGAACCTTCATAAAAAATCATACCTCATTACCACCAAGTAAAAACAATAAGGTTTACATACTCAAATTTCACAAGCTTCAAAAATGTATAATTTGCACTACCTTCTTCCTCCTTTTGCCTCTATCCTCCCCTTTTCCCTCTTTCTTTTCCTTTTAATCCTTCCTTGATTTCCGCCATTTTTTCCATATTCTCTACATGTTTCCCATTTCCACTTCCTTTGCCTTTATTTCTTCCCACTTTGTGAACAATAAAGTCCCACTCTCTCTTCACTTACTCATCATTCAAGTTTCCTCGAATAGCGTACCTCAACATTAATGCTTGATACTTAATATGATGGGGCCAAAGGTGGGGTGGCCACTTTTTGGCCCCACATCTTTTTGCACTCACTCTAATAAGGTTTGTCCTTTTGATAATAGTAATTTCCAAAGGTGGCTCTTGTTTGCATGTGGATACATTTATACCAAACATCAACTTTTAGTGATATGTGTGAAGATTTTGTAGTGGTTCTATATATTGTTCTTATTCTCTAAATATAAAGGAGGATGAATAATCAAGTCATGATGGACTAATGAAAGAAGATGAATCGAATAGTGATAGAAACTAGTCTACTATAGTTAGTGATGATGAAAATACATTATATAAAATTATGCAGGGATTCTCATATTACTTAGAATCTCTAGTGGTACAATATGAATAGTATTTTAAACACATGATAGATCTTTTTCTAGAGTGTCTCTACAAACTTGTGACCATTGAATTTGCTTGGTAGTATAGAAAATTGTATTATAATACATCAAATAATAGGGTAGAGAATGTAATTGTTAATTTTATGGTTTCCAAGACCAAACTTTGTAAATGATATTAATTGAGGGCATGAAGACACAATCAAGTCTTTGTTCTTGATGGTTTGATTTATATTTTCAATCAATGGTTCCATTTATACATACTACATGAGGAAATTGTTCAATAAGAGTAACTTATAGTTTTAGTCAATTATATTTCAATTTGTACACACTACATGAAGACAATGTTCAATAAGTTTAACATATATTTTTAGTCAGTAATGGTTCCATTTTTACACAATCCACAAAAACAATGATAAGGCAAACAACTTTGCCACTAAAAAAAGGAAACTAAAGTTAATAGAATGTATAGTTTTAGTTGTAAATTAGTCTATCTTATGTAAAAAATATGCATGCTCTATTTTGAAAAAATATCTCATTAAATATTTTTATTATATGATATGTTTTAGATTGTAATAGTTAATACAGGACAAATGAGATGTGCACCTATCTATTTTATGTGAGATATATATTACTTAATTTAAAATAAGTAAAGCTCAATATACATACTTATAATAGGATAAAAATGACAATTTATAAAATAATGTATATTGATCCTATAATAAAAATGCAAGAGAATAAAATTAGACATGAATAGACTAGAAAAAATGAAAAATTTGTGTGTAAACAAACTCTAGCGTATTGATAATTGTGTATATTTTATCATTAAGCATTTTTTATATTATGTTCTATAAATTTGAATATTTATTTCTTTTTAATTCAAACAAGAAACTATCATCAATTATGTCACTTAAGTAAATAATCTCTTTTTTAAAAATTGGTTAGATTTTATGAGGAAGATCAACCCTTAAGCAATTTATACCTTGATTTCTATTATTGAGTTTCTATATTAGATATCAAATCATGAATATAACTTAAATGGTGTTCTCTAATGAGGAATTTATTCCGATTTTCATTATTGAGTTAAATCAAGTACCAAATCATAAACAAAAATCACACTATTAACTTAAATGACATTCTCTCATGAAAAACTTATATACCCATTTCTATTATTAAATTTTTAGCCTAAGTATCAAATCATACACAAAAATTATGCTATTAACTTAAATGATATTCTCTCACAAGTAATTTATACCCATTTTCATGGAGAAATTATACAATTTTCAATATTAAGATCTTAGACTAGATATCAAATCTTGAATAAAAATAATGCTATTAAGTTAAATGGCATTCTCTCACGTCACTAGCTCAAAATGGTCAAACATTTTACAATATTCTCACGTTATTAGTAAGCATTTATACACTTGCTAATGCCTAAGTGGTTTTGACTTAATGCAAGTTTAGTCAATCAACTATATTGCTTGAGCTTCCAAGCTTCTCAATTAACTCTTTACTTCTATTGCCTGTTGTTGCCCACTTATTCTTTACTTATCTTGCAAAACTATTATGTACCTCATTGTCCAAATTCTACTATATTTAAAGGAATCCCTATTGTTGGTTCTAGTTATACAAGATAGGACACCAATCAAACAAATATATATATGGATCCTTCTATTTATTAAACTCGGTCAATGCCTCAATCCAAGTGATCATGCAATTTGCAAGGTTCACATAGTAAGGATGTACTTTACCAAGCTTGTCTTTAATCTTCTTAGATAGATCAAGATAACATTGATGAGTGGAGCAACACTTTAGAAGAAGAATAGATTGAAAAATGGAATGACTTCATCTTGCCAAAAGAGGGCCTTGTACTCTTTTTGCAAGTTAACAAATGCATTACTTTCCTTGTTGTGCCACAAGTATGACAAACTCATCTTCACCCTCAATCCTATATGATTACATATCACCAAAAATAAGAATAATGACATCATAATATTATTACATAAATTGATGAAAGAAGAGAAAAAAATATAAAAGATTATAAAAGATTTTGTATCATTCACAGATTCATTCTATTACTTGATACTAAATCATCAACCTATACTATTACCTCTTGAGACAAATTTAAAGAACATATATGTGCCTCATAGGAAAAAAATAAAGATTGCGTACTTGCCTTTAACACATGTATACAATCATATACATGTCATTGTAGCAACTAATTGGTTGACCTTCGCCAAAGATACTAAAATACATGGCTGCTCATATCAGCTCCCTACTAAATGCTAAATTCATGGTACACATTCAAAACAAGGAACGCTTGGGTATAGTGAGCACAACATCAACGTATCTACATATACTCATGTTTCATGCATAAGTTCACTCGAATTTTAAGAGCTTCTACCAGAGACATGGACATCAATTTAAAATTTTGCATTCACTATAATCGAAATCATAAGTAATTACCCCTTAAGCTCTTATCACACCCTCACCATTAAAAACATGCTTGTGAAATATGTCAATAAAACCAAATTTAGATCAAATAATACCCATTACAAAGCAATATTGATCAACCCAACCTCGTATTTCATTCAAATGAGCTGCGTAGGAGGGCCATAGTCAAAAATATTCGACCACAAGCCATGTGAAACAGCAGTGGGACACCCAACACGTAGGTTAAAGGGATGACCCCTCACAAATTTGATCCCTCCCCATATGGATCATACAACGTGTTCATGAAATAAGGCGTCAATGGCGTCAACAGATTTGTCAAATGCTACTCCACTATGTTTGTGGCCATTCCGGATCGATCCTTGGCCACCTAGCACCCCGATTCCCCAACCAAAAAAAATTGTCACATTAAGACATTCGTAAACACGTTATGGGCTTCACCAACTTTCACAGCGCGGGAACAGGGAGTTTGAATTTGAGTTTGTTTCGCTTATGAGCGGGAACTGCTGACCATAACGGTGACTGTTTAGGGGAACCGCTGACTGCTGATTGTAACGGTGACCGTTTAGATGAATGGAAATGGGAGTTGGCGGAAGAAAAGGGATTGAACAGACCCTGCACGAGCCACCTAAGCAGTCAATGCTTAGAGTGTGCTTGTTAAGCCACGCCGAATTATTAGCGTAAGTTTCTCTTCGTAAATAACAGACTTCTCATGTTTACACAGTAATTATAAGCTAACTAAGCACAACAGAAGTTTCTGTTAATTTCTCTCCGTGAATGGTGGTCGGTGATTTCCATGTAGCATGCTAGTTGAAGCAAACATTAGTTTGTTGTGTTGTTGTGGTAGCTATAAATCTATAAACATCTTTGCATATGTATATGTGATTAATTACATTGAAATCAGTCTTATGCATGTTCATTTTTCTGTGCTTGATAAATTATCTCCGTAGATCTGGAAATTCTATAGGGATGGCCATTATTGCTATAATAATATGTTTTAGAAAAGAAAAAATTCTCCTTGCGGAAATGTTAGAAAAGCTCTTTCATATTTAAAGGCTCTTCAATGGGAAATAGTACATTTCTTTCTTTCTCACTTCCACGAAAATAGGAAATAGGGTAGAATTTTTTTGAAAAAGACTCCTGTTGATTGGTGCGCAAAGAAACAAAAGAAGGTTATACGTTTTTCCTTTAGTGCGAGAAAGAAAGGCAAAAGATGTAAGTGGGCAGTACAACTCAACGTGTAGTTAACACCAAAGTCACTTTCCGTCCTCTAAAACCTTTCAAAATATGGCAAGCGAGTCTACGTACACTCCTCCGAGTTCATATTGAAAATATTTCAAACTTGATCGTTGCTATGAAATCATATTCTATCTCCCATGCTCGCCTCTAGATATTAACCATAAAATTCAACACTTTCGAGCTTTTACTCTATACTATGGTCTCTATTTTTAACTAAGTGTGCTTTTAAATTTATAATCTAAATTTAAGTATGAAGAAAAATTTACCCCCATTGCTGTTCCCTTAGAGAGAATTTGAGCATCCATATGGTGTCAGATATAAATTGACGATCTTTAACTGTGCGTACGCCTTCGACGACCATGTAAGCAATCCAGGCCGTCGAAGTCAAATTCAAAAACTAACAAATATTTGAGTTGGACCAGATAAAGTGTGATCCATTCAGTCGGTGGGAATTGTGGGAGAGTTGGATCCATTTCACAGAAGGGAGCATATGAAAGAAACACAGAATCGCGCAGGAAAACATGTGGAAGGGACGAGGAGAGAGGGAATCGATGATGACAAGAAGTGACATTTGTGGAAGAAAGGTCGAAAAATGTGAGGTAAAAACACTTCAAACGCAGCTTCAAGGAAAGCCTTTAAAGAATGGACCATCACAATAATGGCATACCTATATCACTATAATTTCATATATGACTTTAAATTTTGCGATGACTAGTCAAATGACAGTTTTGGTGTACTGTCTATCCAGATATCAGAATGCACCTCTGACGACATTTTTGATTATGTGGCCTACCTGCTGTACTGATAAACTAACCCGAGCATAGAGACTTGGAATTAACTGAGGTGGGACGGAGTTAAATGTTCCCCTGCACTAAGGGCTAATGAGCATTACGACCTTTGTATCCTCGGTGATGGGGCTGCAGGACGCATTAACAATGGAGTATGCCGACGGATTATTAATATTCGTCAGTTTTGTATTTGCTTTCAAAAAAATTACCGCTAAAATTTTTCCTGCTTAATATAATTTCAAAAATATTTATTTTGATGTTGTTCTTTTATTTTATTTTATATATCATATTTATAAACGATAATATTTTTATTTTATATTATAATATTTATATACATTATATTATTTATATATTATAATATTAGAATATATAAATATATCTATAAATATCAAAAAAATGTATATATGATATATAAATATATATAATATAGCATAATACAATATAAATATAATAAATAATTTATACATATATATTATATTATATAATATAAATATTATATTATATTATATTATATTATTTATATACTATTATATTATATTATATTATATTATAGTAAATAATATAAGATATTTTTCTTTTGTTGAGTTGTTCAATTGCATTCTTAAAAAATAAAAGAAAATAAAACTTAAGGTTTGGGATTGAGATTGTGGAGGTAGGAGTTTCTCTCATTTCTTTTCATTCTTGTTAGATTAAATAGTCTTACAAAAAGAAATTAGGGTTTGACACTATTGACCATTGCATTTTTTGTTTCTTTTTAATTTAAGGTTTGGTACTCTATTTGTGTGCTATATGAAAGGTGTTTTAAGTGGTGAAACAATTGCTACCCCCTAGTATGTGTCGCTTTCCCACAGTGCTTTGGAAAAGCACTCCTTCTCCCAAAGTTTTAGGGTCATTTTGCCGAGTTCCTTCAACATGGTTCTCTCAAGCGCCCTAGTATACTCTACTCGTTCACCCATGTTGATTTGGGGTATGGTTAGTTCACCAGGAGGATCACCCGTGTTTAAAATATGTTAACAATTTTTAAATTATGTTTTATTAGTTTGACATTTATCCTC
>VDFB02143981.1:0-44329 GCA_007258455.2 Sequoia sempervirens
TTTGTTTGTATGGGTTTGGTTTTATTTTGAGATTTTCAGAGATACATGCTAGGTATATGCAAATAACATATACAAAGCCAGATGAAAGGAAATATTGAAAAGTAAATACTGAAATATTTCAAATCAGATTATTAATATCTTTTGCAATGGACAATACATTCAAGTTAGATCCTCATACAATTCTTAAGGAATCACTTTACACCATACTTGAAAATTCCAAGACATTATATGCAGGTCTGTAACTTTGTGTCAGCATGTCATGTCCCCAATTTTGAAGTTTAATTTAATTAATTAAGTTGTCCAAATTAATGATTATTTCATAAGGATGACTAATTGATTATTTTAATTAAATTGAGTATTAAATTAATTATTTATAAGGTTATCAAACAATTATAAAATAAAAGGTGACCTTATATTTAATTAATTTAATAAAGTGACTCAAATAAAATGATATTATAATATAAAGTCACTTGAATAAAATAATACTTTATTTCTAGAAGCTTCTTGAGATGTGATTGAAAAAGTATAAAATGGAGCTTGGGCTAAGCATTTGGCATGGTTGAGTTGATTACTTCATTTTCTACATTTGCTGGAGGTGATTGCTTAGCAACTTCGCTTGTGTGATAACAAGCCTAGCTGATTCCTAGTTTCGCTTGTGCAATATCAAGCCTAGCTAGTTTGGGGAAAGGATATCTCAATCCTTTCATTTGCATCAAAAGGAGAAATCAATTTTGGTGAAGTTTGGGAGATCATTTGAAGTCTGCAATTTTGTTTCAGTCTACAGATTAGCCATGAGAGAAATTGCATTTTCATTCGTTGCTCTTCAATAAGGAGATATAATTTTGTGGGTATTGGAGGGATCACTTTCTCTTGCGAAGACAATCATTTCTACAATAATTTTGGAGGCCAATACTGCTGCATTTATTTAAACAAAATGTTGCCAGGCAAGAGCAGGGGCGACCCTCTTTGGAAGGGGCGATTTCACCTTTAGAAGCCATCAAAATTCCGATAAAAATCTTCAAAGGTCGATTTTCAATATGGAAGCTAGGTGCACCACTTAGAAGGCATTTGGAAGCTTGTTCAAGGAAGATCAAACCATTTTGTGTTGGCTGCAAGTCATTTCCAGGTTCCTTTAGAGGCTCATATTCACATTGTATGCATCGGCTGATTCAATCAGCATCTTCTCCATGTAATTTCAGTCATATAATAGTCTGCATATTGCATATGTAATGCTACAGCTGATTGGTTTTTAGTTTTAGACATATTCATTGGAAAGGCAATTATAAACTCAAGTGTGATTGCACTTCATTTGCAGCTTGTAAGCACTCTCATAATAATATAATATCAATTGGAGTTATAAGGTGTTTTCTTGCCAACTATTTGACAAATTGTCCATCATATGTAGTTGCATTGTGTTGGAACTAGTTTTCATGCCAAGTGTTTGTGAAAATGTCTCTTGGCTGTAGATGTTAATTTGCATTTAGAACTTCATGTACTTGCATTTGAAAAACTCAAAAAGAGCTGCAATTCATTTTAGTTACTTGCCTAGTTGTCTTAGAGTTCATTTTCGAGCATTTTACATCATTTGTAAATATAAAAAACAAATCCAAAGCAAACTGAAACAAAAATCAGCAAGCAAGAAGGTTACAAGACAAGTATTTGACAAAATTACCAAGGCTGCAAATCAGTGTTTTCATATCAGATTTGGTTAGGCACATTACAGTGGTATCAGAGCTAAAGTTCCTGCCATCCTAAAAGGGTTCATGAGTGAAAGGGAAAGGAGATATAGAGCAAGGGAAGAAAAGAAAGAGCATTATTACGCAACAGGTGGTAGAAGACAATTCAGCCCTCTATATATTCCAGAAGGACAAACACTTTCAGGTGAATTAAAGAGGCGTTGGGAAACAAGTGAAGGAGATTCAGCTGGCACAATGGGTGAAGGTGGTACTGGCAGTCCTAGAAAAAAAGATCCAAGTGAGGTACTTGTTGACGTGGTTTTTGTGACCGCACCAAACAGCAGAACAAAATAGTTTAGGGCTACTCCGTTCTCGGCCGTTCTCTCTTGATCAAAGCATTCCGTGCGCTAAGATTGCGAGAAAGTTCGCACGTTCAACTCCAAGGTTCCTTAAGTGCGAATAGACCAGTTTGGTTGATGTGTATTTGCTGTGTTCTTACGAGGGGACTTACACAATTGTTCAGATTTCTTGCAGTTAGCAGCTGGTATGTGATTTGAAGGGGTTTTTGCGTGTATGATTTGGCAATGTAGTTCGTTTTCCTAAAAACTAATCCGAAATGTGCGGAAAGTAAAAGAGTGTAGGGCCTAAGAAACTTATATTCTACTCTAAATGCAAGATATGTGGGGTTTCGTTTCAATAGACTTCAACCAAATTTCACCTAGCCTCATGTCAGACAGCTTCAGCGAAATTAGTGCAATCTTCAAAGGGATAGCAAAAGGTGTTCAAACTATGATTTAGCATACATACACCGTCACAACGACGCATATAAGCACACAAACCACAATCGAAGTTAAACTCAAGATAAACTCCAGTTGACCACGCAAGGCGAACTTATCATCAACAAGTCGCTAGTGGTATGGAATGAAAGAAGCTACCTCAACAAAAATACCACACATCAAAGTAAACTAATTGCATGAAATTAAACTACTTGGATACGAAAGGAAGAAGAGACCTTGCTAGCAATTCATGACAAGACGAATTCCATCATCAATGAAAAGATCTATTATCATGAAAAGTGTTACACAACAATCTCCACAAAAGTTTTCAAAGGGAAAACTTTCTTTCTTCTCCACACTATGCAAAATGTGTACAATACTCTACTCTCTAGCTCTAGCTCTAATGCAAAATGTCCAATACTACTGTATAATGTCTAATGAATTACAAATGAGGGGGACTCCCCCTTTTATAGCTAGCCAAGTCCCAAAAGACGGCTAGGGTTACAATTAATAGAGTGGCCAGAATCGTGCCACCTCAGCCCTAACCCTAAAAACTGCCAGAATAGGGAGTGGTACATTAAATGAATCAAAGGTTCCCACTCACTCCCAAAAATAGTAAAGGTAATAAATGCCCATATTCAGTCTTCTAGAAGATCCTCGTCCAGTAGTGCGTTCCCATTTGCCTTCTCTTTGACTGCGAACTCAACAAATCTGCCAAGTATAGCCTCAACTTCCTGAATCGAAATAGGTGGAACACAATCGAGCTGAAACTCTAATACTGTGACTGAATGCTCATGCCTTGTACAAGATTTTCTCGAAGCAATCAAGGAGTCCTGCGTGTTCTGGATCAAAGTGGAGAAAGTAGAGGTATTCTCGAAATCATCCTGTACAAAGGTCTTAACATCTGCGAAGAAAGGCACCAGCAAACTCCTCAAATTATCAACACTTATCTCATCCGGATTCAGCCGCCTAGCAAATATGGCCTCAAAAGTGTTCTGAACTCCATCTATAATGTTGGCCATAGCCTTATGTACTCTAGAAGCCGACCACTCGCGTCGTGATCGGCTAGGCTTACCGGCCCCGCGGATAGCCAAGAATACCACCGAGAAATCATCCGCTATTCTCAATGACACCTCCATCAATCAGCAACGCAATCCATGCCTCAATGCCTCAAGACGCCGGATTACTCTAATACTCGAGATAGAAGTATCACCCTGGCATGATCCATCGCCCATCCGTCAAAATACTAGAGGCTCGCTGAAAAGCAAAAAGCAAGGTCCTCCATAAACTTTTTCTGTCTCGCATCTTAACCCCTCGCGGACTCCAATTTATCCGCATCCCGCGCTATTTTCCTAACCCATCAATCCAATCGGGATTGATTTCCTCTAGGGTACCTCCGCTGGCCGGAGGGGTTCTATCACCGTAATCCCCTACCACTTAGGAACGGTGACAATCGGCTGTACATACATCCCATCAAGGCCTTGTGTTCTCATTTCAACCTCTTATACTTCCTTCTTTCTTGAACAACCTCGCCTTTTGAGGGCAAGGTAGAGTTATCACACTCCTCCACAACTGGAGCACCAAGGCCCCTAAATCCGCAGAGTGGTGACCACATAATTTCGTGCACGCTTCATATTTCGTCACACTCAACTCGAGGAACAGCAACATGGAGAGTACGAGAGCCATCCTCATCAGTGGAGATCTTTGAAAATTTCCTTGCTTTCTTCTTCTGTGGAGGTGCACTGATCCGGTTCAAGAATTCCTCCATCTCAACCGCTGGATCAATTTCCTCACTAGGGCTTCTTCTCATTCTGTCCTTAAGCCAATCGGGCACATCATACTGTATGTCAAAGGGCTGCTGCTCATGTGCCTCTACTTCTCTAACTTGCTCTACCTCTTCATCATTCTGGCGAGGCTCATCATCCTCAAGTGGCTGAGTATCACCTGACACTATATCGTCATCATCGTTCATGGCCGCCTCTAATTCCTGCTGAAACTGAGGGTCAAGCATTAGTCCCTCGCCATCCCGCTAATCAACCCTAATATTAGGTGCTTGACGGCCTCGCCAACCGAATTTCCGTGGAGGTTGAATATTATCCTGTACTACTTGCACCTGATTCAATGTATTTCTCTGATCAGCAAACAAAGAAACCTCATGTATACTTGGAGAACGTGTCTCCAATGGTGATGCAACTGTAACTCGTGGAGGCTCTGGCCGGTTTCTGGCCTCGTCAACTATCTCTTCTTTCGACTCGGGCCTCGTGGTAATTTGCTCTTCTATAGGCGCCTCCGCGGACTGGCTATGTCCCCTCGCTTTAGCCTATAACGCTTATTGTCGAGGAGGTTAGCTCTATTATTCGATCCTCGAAGGTCGAGAGTGCGAGGGATCATTTGGGGCAAGTATCGCTAGTTTGGTAGCTCCAGCCAGCTTGTGTCGTGTTGGGCTCGCAGAGAATCTTCCGTAGTGTTTTTTCAGAACTTTCATTTTTAGAAAGTTAGTCAGCGAAGTCGCTATTTCGGCAGGTACCCCGTTCAACTATTCAAATTTAATCGACCCGGCCACATTGTTGATCGACGGAGAAATAAGGAGTATTTAATGATTTATTAAATATTTAATATTTTGACTTTATAATAAAGTCAATTTTATTGAAATATTTAAATATTTAATTAAATTGGCCAGTTATATAGTATTTATTATACTTTATAATAAAGTATTAATTTTTGACTTAGTGAATATTTATTATTCATTAAATTGAGGCGCCATTTAATTATTTAATATTTCTCCTAAGTATCAAAGGTGAAATAAATCATTTAATTTAAATGATTAATTAAAAGAGCATTGGGTCGAATTTTATTGAAGAAGGTATATATTTTGCAGTCAAGACAAATCGAACCATTATGAAATGTTATTCTAATTTGTCTTTTGCTCCTGAGCATCGGAGTTTGCAAACCTTAGGGTTTCTGGCAGACCATCGTTTCTGAAGAACGAAAACTCTTCAGAGATTAGGCAGACTGAGACTGTGAAATACCAGTTTAAGCTTGCATCTGGGTGACTTCATTCAGGGGTTACAGATTGAATTTATTGACAGATTCATCAGTTTTTAGCAGAGATATTCATCTACAGTTGAGGCGAATTTATCTGAGATCATTCATTAGAGTTGGCACAGTTTTCAAGAAACCGTACTTCATTAAATGTTGCTGCTGTCAGGCCGTACAGACCTGTACCAGCAAGGCCGTACTTCTTCACTACAGGGAAATACTTCATCTCCTTCAGCTTACATCTTCAGGATCTTGTGCGCCTAGGTTTCCTGGGGCTTCAGCATTGTTTTTCGTGCCTGGATATTGCATCTTCCATACAGCCGTACCATCTGCATTTATGACAGCCGCCATTAAAAGAAAATCAGGTTTTTCTTCAATAAATTTATTGTATTTCATTTATAGCTCCATATTCTTCATTGTAATTGCTCTGGAAGTTGAATATATTGATGCGCCTTGGTTCTTGAGCAAGATCTGAAACATTCAATGCATTTATGTATTTTTTATGAATTTATTAAGCATTTCTAGAGAAATCGCAATTTTGCCTTTTGCCTGTAAAACTCTCAAAAACACAAAAAAATCGAAAATTTGCAAAAACAATACAAAGACAATTAGGGTTTGAAACGGAGAACCACCTCGTGGTTCCCCGGACAGTTGGTATCGTGAGCACGCTTATCCCGCCATCCCTTGCGGCTTTTCAAGCTTTTTCAATCGCTGTGCTTTTTGGTTGCTTTTTCATGAGCCAAGATCCTGCCATCCTGTTGGGAGAACAAAAAGAAATTTGAGTTGCTACAATGGAATTCAGTGGATTTTCTGAACAATTCATAAGGGAATGTGAACATGATGCTTGCATATTCCGTGCAGAATATCAGAGTATGTCAGATGAGTTCAGGAATGATGTTTCTTTTGACTGCTACTTGAATTGTGTGTTGGTTTTGAAACCTGGGAAAAGGGGTGTGGTCAATTACATTAGAAGAACAATGAAAGAAAAAGCAGAACATTCTATTGATGAAAGGATCGAGAAAGAAGCAGAAGTGCTTGTTTGTGGTTTGCAGCCCACAAATATGGAAGTGGGTGAAGATACTATCACATCAGAAGCTTCTACCTTGCCAGTCGAGCCTTCTTATGAGGTACATAGCAGCAGTACCTTTGATGATATTGTGTGGGAAGTGGATAGCACACATGATGTTGCTTATCAGTTTGTTGAGCCAATCTTGCTGCAGTTGAGCATATCGAGAGATTTCAGACAGAGTAATTCAGAGAACTTCATCAGATAATTAAGGCGACCTATCAGAGGTTTATTTGGCAGAGATCTGGCAACTTTCATCTGGCCGTACTATATTCTATTTGCTGCTACAGCAGGGCCGTACATTTCTGTACCTTCAACAGCCGTACCTCTCTCTTTCAGGAAGTCACTTATTGTTATTCACTCTTGAGCGGAGGGTTTCAGAGCACCTTGCTTACCTGGAAGATTGCAACGTTCTTTTGAGAACAGAGATCCTTTATTTTATTAAGCCGTACTTTTCATCATTTAATGCTGTTGTACAAGCCGTACCAGCAGGGCCGTACTTTTTCTTTCCTCTGAGAAACGCCTTCATTCCTTTGGTTCTGGCGAGTGGATCTAAGGCGTTTGGTCTACTGAGGGTTTGGTATTGATTTCTTAGCTGGAGGTGCATCTGTTACATTGGGCCGTACCATCTCATCATGCATTTATTGCTGCTCAGCCGCCATTACAGAAATCAGGTTTTTTCCCAATAAAGTTTATTGTATCTCATGTTTTGTTCAGATTCTTGTATTGTAAATCATCTGGAAGTGCAATACATTGAAACGCCTATCATTGTTGATCAAAATCTAGGCTTATATTGCATCATTGAATTTATTTAGAATTTATTTGCATTTATGAGCAAAATCGCATTTCTCTTTATTTGCCTGAAAACCTCAAAAATCACAAAAATTGCAAAACACAATACAAAAGACCATCAGAGTTGAATCAGAGAACCACCAGGGTTCTGACAAGAGTATCGTGAGCACGCTTATCCCCGCCCATCCCCGCGGCTTTTCTCGCTTGCTTTTCAAAGAATCGCTGTGCTTTTGGTTGCTTTTTTCATGAGCCAAGATCCTGCCATCCTGTTGGGAGAACAAAAATAAATTTGAGTTGCTACAATGGAATTCAGTGGATTTTCCGAACAATTCATAAGGGAATGTGAACATGATGCTTGCATATTCCGTGCAGAATATCAGAGTATGTCAGATGAGTTCAGGAATGATGTTTCTTTTGACTGCTACTTGAATTGTGTGTTGGTTTTGAAACCTGGGAAAAGGGGTGTGGTCAATTACATTAGAAGAACAATGAAAGAAAAAGCAGAACATTCTATTGATGAAAGGATCGAGAAAGAAGCAGAAGTGCTTGTTTGTGGTTTGCAGCCCACAAATATGGAAGTGGGTGAAGATACTATCACATCAGAAGCTTTTACCTTGCCAGTCGAGCCTTCTTATGAGGTACATAGCAGCAGTACCTTTGATGATATTGTGTGCGAAGTCAATAGCACACACGATGTTGCTTATCAGTTTGTTGAGCCAATTCAGGAGTACGAGTCAATTTATTGTTCCAGGGATTCTGAGATGGGTGATTCAGATCAGCATGGAGTGATTGTGCAGTTTGTGAATAATCCATTATTCGAGTTTGATGGTGGATTAGTCTATGATAATCCACTCTTCGAGTTGGAAACTAATCACACTCCTGATACTAGTCCGGTTTTGGGCAATGATCACAGTGTTTGGGATCTTTCCAATGCAATGGGGTTTCAAACAGGGCTCACAAAGGAGTTTTATATTGTGTACACGGTGAGGAGTGCTTACAGTTTTGTCTTTGATCCACCTGTACACGATTCTTATTCGATGCACAACTCTTGTGTGCATGATGATTCTCTTTGCGCAGTCAAGAGAAGCAAATCATTTTTGTGTTCAGAGTTACTATTTTCGTGGTTGGAAACTAATCACACTCCTGATACTAGTCCGGTTTTGGGCAATGATCACAGTGTTTGGGATCTTTCCAATGCAATGGGGTTTCAAACAGGGCTCACAGAGGAGTTTTATAGTGTGTACACGGTGAGGAGTGCTTACAGTTTTGTCTTTGATCCACCTGTACATGATTCTTATTCGATGCACAACTCTTGTGTGCATGATGATTCTCTTTGCGCAGTCAAGAGAAGCAAATCATTTTTGTGTTCAGAGTTACTATCTTCAGAAGGTGAGACTAGAGGTTGCAAGTTCCCGACTGAGTTGTTTGCAGGGGATTACTTGCAGGATCAGAGGTTGGATTTCCATCATGCTAGTGTGTACCTGACAGAGTTTGCTACTTCGGGGTTTCATGGATGTGGTAGTGGCAGTGGACATGATGGTTTGGTTAATCACATCCCTGGGAGTTTCAGAGGGACTGTTGAGAGATGTTGTGTTGTGGATGCTTCCCGATATCCTTACTTCATTTTGATGGATGGATGCGAGTACCGTTTATATTGGGATCCAGGTGGCGACAGGATTGGTATTGTGTTTTGGATGGGTCCCAGTGGATTGCTTCACCACTTCTGGCATGGTGAAGTTGAGATCAGAGTAGCGCAGAGGAAGTCAGAGGGTATTAGGCATGGCAGACTTCCATTTCGAGTTTGGGATCCAGGAATATTTTGTGCAACTATGTTTATGCTGGTGCTACAGGAGTCAGTTAGAGATGTGTGGGATATTTCACAGTTCTTTTGGGCCTCGCAAGGACTAGAGTTTCTTTGCAGTGGAGATTGCTTGGGGACAAGCAATTTCAGGGAGGGCGGACTGTCATGTCCCTGTTTTAGCTGACACTGTTTGTCGAGGAGGTTAGCCTATTATTCGATCCTCGTAGGCTGGCAGGAGAGTGCAGAGGATCATCTGGGACAGTTACTCAGTGTTTGGTAGCTCCAGTTTCGCAGTTGTGTCAGGTTGGGCCTTGAGAGAATCTTCAGGGTGCTTTTGGGAACTCTATTTTTAGAAAAGTTAGGTCGGTAGGAAAACGCTATTTCCGAGGCGAGGGCACACAGTTCCAACTATTCGGCTTCGAGAATCGGCCAGTTCGTGATTTGTTGATCGGGCCGGAGAAATAAGGAGTATTTAATGATTTATTAAATGTTAATATTTTGACTTTATTAATTGACTTTATATTAAAGTCACTTTATTGAAATATTTAAATATTTAATTAAATTGGCCAGTTATAAAGTATTTATTATACTTTATAATAAAGTATTAATTTTTGACTTAGTGAATATTTATTATTCATTAAATTTGAGGCGCCATTTAATTATTTAATATTTCTCCTAAGTATCAAAGGTGAAATAAATCATTTAATTTAAATGATTAATTAAAAGAGCATTGGGTCGAATTTTATTGAAGAAGGTATATATTTTGCAGTCAAGACAAATCGAACCATTATGAAATGTTATTCTAATTTGTCTTTTGCTCTGAGCATCGGAGTTTGCAAACCTTAGGGTTTCTGGCAGACCATCGTTTCTGAAGAACGAAAACTCTTCAGAGATTAGGCAGACTGAGACTGTGAAATACCAGTTTAAGCTTGCATCTGGGTGACTTCATTCAGGGGTTACAGATTGAATTTAGTGACAGATTCATCAGTTTTTAGCAGAGATATTCATCTACAGTTGAGGCGAATTTATCTGAGATCATTCATTAGAGTTGGCACAGTTTTCAAGAAACCGTACTTCATTAAATGTTGCTGCTGTCAGGCCGTACAGACCTGTACCAGCAAGGCCGTACTTCTTCACTACAGGGAAATACTTCATCTCCTTCAGCTTATATCTTCAGGATCTTGTGCGCCTAGGTTTCCTGGGGCTTCAGCATTGTTTTTCGTGCCTGGATATTGCATCTTCCATACAGCCGTACCATCTGCATTTATGACAGCCGCCATTAAAAGAAAATCAGGTTTTTCTTCAATAAATTTATTGTATTTCATTTATAGCTCCATATTCTTCATTGTAATTGCTCTGGAAGTTGAATATATTGATGCGCCTTGGTTCTTGAGCAAAATCTGAAACGTTCAATGCATTTGTGTATTTTTTATGAATTTATTAAGTATTTCTAGAGAAATCGCAATTTTGCCTTTTGCCTGTAAAACTCTCAAAAACACAAAAAAATCGAAAATTTGCAAAAACAATACAAAGACAATTAGGGTTTGAAACGGAGAACCACCAGGGTTCGACAATCTCCCATTAAGTTGTAAGTCAAGGCAATTGACCTACTCTTCAACCTGTTTACCCGTCTATCAACCCATGCTCTGGTAAATGTCATGACTGGGATAGAGAGAGTATCTAAATCTGCAACTTCGGGTTCTGACCAATCTGGAGGTGGAAGTGGAGTATCTCTAACTGCTGCATAATCCGGATGCACAACATCCATGTCTTCATTCACCTGGTCTGGAACCGGCACAACTTCACACTCCTTGATTAGAGTAATCGGCAACCATGAGAACATCCTTTTCCTTACTTCAATCTCATCAACCACATCAGCCCAATAATCCTCTATGGTGGCCTTATGTTTAAACTCCTCCGACAGTACCCACTTGATGTTATGATGTGGATCATAGTGCTGTCGGCTGGTATGATATGAGAAATGATAAAACTGAAGCTCACTTTCAGCCTCTCTCGCTGCCTGTATCGATGGACACACCTCATCCGAGTTGCCCATGACAATTGGAAATTCTATTCCTCCCTTCTTCTTCTTTTGTATTTTATCAAAGGCAAGCAACTTTCAATTAGCTCTTGGGCATCCCTCGAGATTCTGTGATGCAACCGCTCCTGAAGCAGCCTCGTGATATACATGGTGAAAGAATCGTTGACACGCTTGTAGTGAGTTGTGCTCGACAGGTGCAACTTTGGACAAGCCTCATGAATTTTGAATTGATGAGAGCCACAACCGATAGGCTCTTTGTAAGATATCCCCCTGTACTTCGTCATACGTGCCAACATGTAGATAATGTAGGAGCTCATGTAAAATGTCTTCGTTCTTCGGAGGCTGAGGAGCTGCTCATGTATATTATCACTAATCATCTCAGCCCAATTGACATAGTCTTTCCCTTCTAGCACTAGGTTGATGTAGTAAAACATCCATGGCTCAAAAATAAATGATTGTGCACAGCCACCGACCCTGCTCAGCATCATGATGAGGTCACAGTACTCTTGCTTCAAGTCCTCCGCTATGATCTGCTTTGGCAACTTCGTTCGAGAAGGTTTGGGAGTGCTCATCCAGTGAGTGTTAATTGTATCCATGCATCGCTCAAAAGCATAAGCATACATCCGCTCAGCCCGTTCTCTGGACTTGTAAATCATGTTCCTGTGCACCGGGATCCCGAAAGCTTCACCAATGGTGGTAGGAGTGAGATTCGCTAGCACTTGGCCATCAGGTGACATGATCGATCGATGATCCTTCTCGTAGTAGTTGGCGCACTCCATTATCAGCTCCGAGCACTGAATGGCTGGCGGAAAACCAGCAGCTGCATACAACCCACTTCGAACAATATTGTGCGAAGTAGTCGAAGGTCGATGACTCCCAATTCCTAGCATTCTGTTCTTGAAGGTCTCCAGGTTGACGGAGCCCAAGTTGGTGTCTGTCAACTTGCCCAACTTCGAAATAAACTTTGACTCCGGCATGAATGTCTTACTCAACTTCTTGATCACAGCTTGCCTGGTTGCACCATTGTCCTTTCCAGTCGCCCTTGCCTCAGCCATCTGCAAAACAGTAAGCATTCATCAGCAATTTAGTTCGTAAAATAAGATAAGACATTACATGGGGGCTGCAGTCGACTTCAAGAAGCTGCTATAACTTTCTTATTTGCAAACCTTAGCTTCTTCTCTTGAACTTCAACACTTAGAAAAACTTCTAAATAAATTTTAGTGACTCCAATCTGCAACAACTCCAATCAGCAATTTGGACTTTGACAGATTTGCACCAGCAAGTGCGTACGTTAAAAAAATTCTCAGCAATTTTCCCCAAGGCGTCCCTCTTAACTTCAGCAATATTCAAGCTTTCAACACTTGCAACTCAAGGCGTCCTTTCAGCAGTTTCAGCAACTTCAAGCTTCAGCAAACAAATTCGAGCTTCAACAAAATTCGAACTTCATCAATAGCAAGCTCCCAACGTCTTCAACTCAGCAACTCTCAGACTTAGCCAAAATTTCAAACTCTTCAAGCCTCAGCAATACTCAGTCTTCAGCAACTCACTCAGAGCAAGTAGACTTCTCTAGCTGTGAAAAATAAGTGAGAAACTTGCTCATTTTATAGCCAAAATTCAAACTCTAGAAGAAGCCAATTTTAGCCAGTGCATTTAACTTCCACTACTCTGTTTCAAAAATTCAAATTTTCCCTCTCTGGTATTCCTGACACTTGTCTCCCGACGTCAGGAATCTTGCTCTTCTAGAAACTTGACTTTGACTGACACCTTTGAATTTATTTTCGAATTTTTTTTTAATTTAAATCCATTTTTTTTAATTTACCAGCCGGGGCTCTGTCACTTGAAATTCGAATTTAACTCCTCACCATCTCTGGAAAATTTTATCTTCGAAGAATTCAATCAAAAACGTCTAGGCAACTCACTTCAAATTCATCATTTGGAAAAACTCATTTCGAAAACACATTTTATTCCTCTCGCCTTAGAGAATTTTAAAATTTCCCTTAGGAAACTTCACATTTTTGAGTATTGATTAAATTCTTCACTGAAAAAGTGTTGGCGAAGTTTAAAAGATTTGGAAATCCATCCATCATCGCGAATGTTCAGTACCCAGAAGAAAATTTTCTTCAGAACGCTTCAAATCCATGGGTACCCAACGAACGGGTTCATTTAATTTCTGGATTTTAAACCTTAGAAAATATTATTTTCACCATTTTAAATTCATTCTTCGCCTGTGAAGATTACTTGTTGCTCTGACTTGAAGAATTTGAATTCATCTTGCATCATTATCATCTCTGACTTCATCGCTGAGAAAATTTGCTCGTGCTTTGAAAAATCTCACCACCTTGAGCTCTAGGCGTATTTTCTAAGAAGGAAATAATTTGCCTTAGAAAATTTTTAAATCATCTTGCACTCTGAGAATTCGCCTTAGAAAATTTTTATTCATTCACCATCAGTGGAAATTTTATCTTCACTTAAAAAAATTCTATTCATGCCTGGCACACTTTTATTCCCCACTCACCATTTATATTTTACTCCACACTTGCAAGGCAATTTTATATTTGAAGTTCAAGTGCCTTTGGAAAATTCTCCAACACTTCAAAAAAAAATTCACTTTTTTTTTTACTTGAGGCGCCTAGCATACTTAAGGAAAATCACGCCTTAGCATTTTGTTTTCACACTTCACACACCTAGAAAAATTTCCTAACACTTTACCACTCAGGCGCATTTGAGGCTAGGAGAGGAAATTCAAAAAAATCACGCTTAGGCAACACACCTTGCAACATTCTCTAACACATCACCTTAGGCGCATTTGAGGCTAGGAAAGGAATAACGCCTAGCATTCACCACCCTTTTACCACGCTTTGATCACATTTCACCTCATTTACCACCCTCACTTACTATTTTACACCTCAACTTGGGCGCATTTAGGCTTAGCAAGAGGATGACCTTTCGACTTCCCATTTTTTTGTCTTCACATAACCTTGTTTGGGCGCATTTTGGAGGGTGAGGAGGACGAGTTGCTTTGACTTTGTTGACTTGCTTCTTACTTGAGCGCATTTTGGCCTAGCTGGTGGATAGACTTCGTAGCACGCCTTGGAGTGACCCTTCGCCTTCTATTTTTTGTCCTGGCATGCATGCATTTGGGCGCATTTTGCCCCTTGAGGAGGATGAAAACGTTTGACCACTTTGACTTCTTTGTGTTTTGGGCGCATTTCACCCCTGCTGCAGGATGGGCGCATTTTGAGGGGGGTGGCGGATTTCTACACTTAGAAAATTTTCTCAACTTTTTCCTCTTCAAGGTGGGCGCATTTTGCTAGGCCAATAGGATGAAAATTGTTGACTTTCTTTGACCTCTTGTGCTTTGGGCGCATTTTGCCCCTGATGAAGGATGAACTCCTGAGAATTTTTTTTATGTTTGGCATATGCTTGAAGGCGCATTTGGGCTAGGCAGAGAGATGAAAAGGCGTTGACTTCCTTTGACTTTCTCTCCTTGGGCGCATTTTAGCCTGTGCACAGGACGAACTCAACACTCTTAGAAATTTTTCATGCCTTCTCATCAATTGGGCGCATTTCACCATGGCTGCAGGACAAGCTTCAGACTTAGAATTTTTTCCTTGTTTTCGCCAGTTTCCACGCCCTGCTATTTATAGTAAGCCTTCCGATTTTGCATCTCTAAAGCTCGGAACGACTTGAAATTTTCAACACTGCATCTTCATAACCTCGTTGTCCTGTTGACACTGCCATTTTTGGTCACCTTGCTATTTTTAGCCCATTTCTGAAGGTGGTTTACTATAAATAGTAACCTCTTGTTTCTGATAACTCCACTGCTCCGATCGACTTGAAGTTTGGATGAGGCGCTCCTCACCACGTGACCTTACTGTCAACACTGACGCATGCACTCAATTTACTATTTTTAGCTTGTTTCCAAATTGACTTACTATAAATTGTAAGTGCTCCGATCGACTTGAAGTTTCACCAGCAGATAGCCTGAAGGATGCTGATCGCGGTGGTTTACACCGGTTTTCAAAAATTTTGACTTTTTACGCCTATTTTTAGGCTCCGAAGTTGGAAACCCTAATTCGCTCTGCATGCGTATCAAAAGATATCTGTTTCTCTTCGTTTCTGTGGCACTGCGATCAGCTCGTGATTCTAAATTGCTGGGAAGCGGCTGCCGGGACACACCTGCTAAAAATAGCAAGTTCCTTACTGAGTGAGAATCTTCATTTGCATGTCACACCATCGCGAAGCTCTCGAAAAACCCACCAGGAATCATCCGACATGCAAAAGAAACCCTGACATGCAAACCCTAAAAATATCCTCGGAAGGCTGAATTTTGAAAGTGGTCGTCTCGTTTTGCATGTTATATCATCGCGAAGGTCTTGAAAAACCCAGAAGGAATATGCCAACATGCAAAGAAAATCTTTGCATCTGAACCCTGAAATTTGCCCTGGAAGCCGGACTGCTAAAAATAGTAAGTTGTCTGTTTTTGCTCAAATTTTGCATGCGAGCAGTCTGATGTGCTCTGAATGCTGTGTGATTGTCGGAACTTCAAAAATGCTGACAAATTGCCTGTAATTTCACACTTACTAAAAATAGTAAGTACCTCAGAATCTGATGAAAACTTGCTGAGAGCCTGCTGGAAGCACACTGACAACAACGTTAAGCTCAGTTTTCAATTTATTCACTTTACTCGACCTTGGACTGACCAGGAAAATGGAAACCCTAACTTTCAAACTTGGTCAATTTTATGCTTAAACTCACTGACAGGCGCAACCCCTCGAAAGGCAGACATCAGAAAAGAGATGGAGCAAGAGAGAGAGAAAACCCAAGCCAAAAGACCAGAATGAAGCAAAAATTAGGGGGTCCCCATTTTGAATGGGGCGATGTGTGAAAAGGTCACAACAGTACTCTTGAGAGAACATTTAGTAGAACAAAGAAGAACAAATCAGCATTTAGAACAAATGATGAATATGTTGATAAAAAATTCTCTTGGCAATAATAACAATACAAACAATGGTCAGGGAGACAATTCAATTAATAATAACAGGATTTCCATACGCCAAGTTACACAAGGAGGGTCAAGACCTACAATGCCTACCTTATCAACATGAGAGGAGTAGTAACAACAAGAAGACAATGATGATCTCACCATACTTGAGCTACAAGAACAATTTAGACAAGATTGGGTAGTAGCTGGCTTTCAACAAGATATGTCTCTCAAAGACTACATGGACTTGAGAATGAGACATAGACCTAACAGAGGGAATAGGGAGCAGCACAATGACCTCAGGAGGAAAGTGGGCAAATTGAGGTTGCCTTATTATGATGGTTCAAGAAAGACAATAGCACGAGCATGGGTGCAAAAAGTGGACACTTATTTTGAGCTTAATCCTATGCCTGAGGATGAAGCAATCAAGTATGCTACCATACACTTGGATGGAGTTGCACATGAATGGTGGTACCATGGGTTAGTCACCATGGGTCATGATCAGATTACCTCTTATGCAGATTTCTCTTAGAGATTGATTGAGAGGTTTGATGTAAAGGATCCAGAACTCCATTTCAAGGAGTTGGCACAACTCAAACAAACAGGTTCATTGGATACCTACATTGCTGATTTCCAGAGGTTGGCTGTTTTAGTGACAGATATTTCAGAGAGGAGATTGCTAGTCCTATTCATGGATGGTTTGATGGATCCTTTGAGAGGTTGGGTTAAGGATCTCAACCCTACTTCATTACAGATGGCAATCAAGAAGGCTAGAGACATGGAGGCCAGCAATCAAAAGAACAAATTCTCAAGCAACCAAAAGAACAAATTCCCTTCTCGTGACTTAGCTCCTCCAGAAGATACAGGGGAAAAGTATAAGAAAGACAACAAGAAAATAAAATAGATGAGTACCATAAAGAGTGCAGGGAGAAAGCAATTTGCTATCATTGCAAGGAGAAATGGGTTAATGGACATCGTTGTTTGGGGAAAGGGAAGGTCCATCTCATTGAAGTAGCATCGGATAGTGAGGGCGAGGATGATCATGATCATGAGGACAACAACAGTTCAGATGAGGATTAGCCTCAAGGAGAGGACACTGGGAGTGGTTTCATTGTTTCACTTTTAGGCTCTCGTAGATTCCACTCTTTCAGAGTTAAGGGATCTCTTCAAGGTCAGCCTATTACAGTTTTGATTGATAGTGGGGCTACACATAATTTCATCGATGCAGCCATAGTGACAAAACAAGGATTGACAACACGTGCCTTTGAGGGGTTTAATGTCATGGTGGCTGATGAGTATAATATGTTTTGCAAGAAGAAGGTGCCTCTACCTAAGATTAGATTGGGTAACTATACCGTGACAGATGATTTCTACATTGAAGACTTGGGTCCCACAAATGCTATTTTGAGGATTCAGTGGCTCCATTCATTAGGTGAGTATTCACAGAACTTTCAGACAATGGAGCTCAAGTTTGGGACAGTTGATGGATAGAAAGTGGTGCTTAGAGGAAAGGCAAATAAAGCATCCAAGAGTGTGACAGCAAACTGTATGATGAGACTTGAGGGTCTAAGTGATCTATGGGACGTAGTTAAACATGTCGACAACAGTTCTTTGACCTTTCCCTCATGGATTAACGACTACTCTAGCTTGACTAGATGCTCTTGGTGGACAGTGGTTGCTGGTTGGGGTGATCACACGGATGTTGGGAGTTGGAGTAGTGATGATTTTCAATCCTTGGTCAGCAAGGATACATTTAGCTCCATAATGGATTTGGTTGATAGGCGGCAGGGTGCCATCCTGATGATAGGGAGTGGCATATGCTTCTATACACCTTACTTGGCATCATTCACATCTTTAGGAGGCCACCTAGGGTGTGTTGGTACGAGGTTGCGACAGGCATGTCAGGAGTAGATGGCATTCAAGATGATGGCATTGGTGATATTACCTTCCCAACACAAATATATACGCTACCATCTCAGGTTGGCAGTATGGAGAGGTACACACATGGTGTTTCATTGGTGCAAACAAGAGGATTCCACCTTGATTGCACTTTGAGGTGTGTTCATCAGGTTTCTTTTGACCCACATGTTCAGGATTTTCCTTTGTCATTGATGACTCAGAGGAGTGGGTGGAAGAATAGGAAATTAGGGATGTGTGATTCGGGTGGAGATAACTTGTGGAACACTTTCACACATGAGGATTATTACTACAGTACTTGGAGTTCCTATGGTGTGGTTAGGGGCACAGGAGTTACCTTGATGAGTACTTGGCCTCACAGCTTGACAGGTTTTGACAGTGGCAGGAGCTTCAATTATGCTAATTGGATATTGGTAGCTCTTTCTAGACTCATTTGGGATCTAGGTGGTGGTGGACTAGTGTTGCAGTAGTTATAATGGATGATTAGTGGTGGATTGCTTGAGGGCAAGCAATCTTTGGGAAGAGAGGACTGTCATGTCCCCAATTTTGGAGTAAGTTTAATTTAATTAATTTAATTAATTAAGTTGTCCAAATTAATGATTATTTCATAGGGATGACTAATTGATTATTTTAATTAAATTAAGTTGAGGATTAAATTAGTTATTTATAAGGTTATCAAACAATTATAAAATAAAAGGTGACTTTATATTTAATTAATTTAATAAAGTGACTCAAATAAAATGATATTATAATATAAAGTCACTTGAATAAAATAATACTTTATTTCTAGAAGCTTCTTGAGATGTGATTGAAAAAGTATAAAATGGAGCTTGGGCTAAGCATTTGGCATGGTTGAGTTGATTACTTCATTTTCTACATTTGCTGGAGTTGATTGCTTAGCAACTTCGCTTGTGTGATAACAAGCCTAGCTGATTCTTAGTTTCGCTTGTGCAATATCAAGCCTAGCTAGTTTGGGGAAATGATATCTTAGTCCTTTCATTTGCGTCAAAAGGAGAAATCAATTTTGGTGAAGTTTGGGAGATCATTTGAAGTCTGCAATTTTGTTTCAGTCTGCAGATCAGCCATGAGAGAAATTGCATTTTCATTCGTTGCTCTTCAATAAGGAGATATAATTTTGTGGGTATTGGAGGGATCACTTTCTCTTGCGAAGACAATCATTTCTACAATAATTTTGGAGGCCAATACTGCTGCATTTATTTAAACAAAAAGTTGCCAGGTAAGAGCAGGGGCGGCCCTCTTTGGAAGGGGCGATTTCACCTTTAGAAGCCATAAAAAATTCTGATAAAAATCTTCAAGGGTCAATTTTCAATATGGAAGCTAGGCGCACCACTTAGAAGGAATTTGGAAGCTTGTTCAAGGAAGATCAAACCATTTTGTGTTGGCTGCAAGTCATTTCCAAGTTCCTTATTTTATTGTTGCATTTCATTTAGAGGCTCATATTCACATTGTATGCATCAGCTGATTCAATCAGCATCTTCTCCATGTAATTTCAGCCATATAATAGTCTCCATATTGCATATGTAATGCTATAGCTGATTGGTTTTTAGTTTTAGACATATTCATTGGAAAGGCAATTATAAACTCAAGTGTGATTGCACTTCATTTGCAGCTTGTACGCACTCTCATAATATTATAATATCAATTGGAGTTATAAGGTGTTTGCTTGCCAACTATTTGACAAATTGTCCATCATATGTAGTTGCATTGTGTTGGAACTAGTTTTCATGCCAAGTGTTTGTGAAAATGTCTCTTGGCTGTAGATGTTAATTTGCATTAGAACTTCATGTACTTGCATTTGAAAAACTCAAAAAGAGCTGCAATTCATTTTAGTTACTTGCCTAGTTGTCTTAGAGTTCATTTTCGAGCATTTTACATCATTTGTAAACATAAAAAACAAATCCAAAGCAAACTGAAACAAAAATCAGCAAGCAAAAAGGTTACAAGACAAGTATTTGACAAAATTACTAAGGCTGCAAATCAGTGTTTTCATATCAGATTTGGTCAGGCACATTACATAGCAAGTTGGTACACCATTGAAATGGACACCAAGCTCCAGGTGTAATGTTCTGCAGCTCCAAATTCATGCCAAATGCAAACCTTGACCCAACTGCCCTCAATGGAAATGAATAGATGCAGATGCCGTGGGTGTTTCAGCCTCAAGCTCACATGCCTCAGCCAAGGGTATGGTACGACCTGGAAGAATGGAGATCAGTACGGCCTCCAGAAACCCTTGCAGCAATGAATGTTGATGATAGCAATATTGACAATGGTCTCCAGTGATTGCTTCTTGATGATCTGCAATCTACACTTCAAAACCCTTGAATTTTTTGAGATAAATCCACCAATAAGCTCAATGTGACTTTTGAGTTAAGGCCTCTTGTGATTGCAAACCTTAGATGCCCTTTCATATCCATAGTAAGCAAGAATCCCAGAGAAACTACGTCGTCAAAGACCAATTTGTTGCAACAAACCCTAGTTTACTTCTCTCCTCAAGACATCTCTAAAAAGCATAAGTGTTGAATGAATGAAGAGAGCTTTTCTTCAAACCTTATATACCTCCTTGAAAAGCATGAATTCCAAAGTTGCTTTTGCTCATAAAATTATATTATTAAATTTGCTTTTGTTGACTTTGGAAAATGACTTCATTTAGGTGCCCATTCCAACCTTTCTATAATTTGAGTTTATGTCATTAAATATCCCCTTATAATATAAAGTCAAATAAAACATTATGATATGCACTTTATAATAATTAATTATTATTAAAGTCTTACTTTAATAATAATTAAAATAACATAACTACCTCAATAATCATTATTTCCTAATTCCGTCAGTGCTAGGAGGTAATCCACTGAACCCACTGCTCATCTAGGTGCCATACCAAAAATAGTAAGGTTGGCCTCTATCACTCAATTGACTTACTATAAATAGTAAATGCATCAAAACGGAGCCAGAAACCTCTAAACAACATTGCCTTAAAATATACCGAGGGTTTGGAGAGATTGACACTACAAATTGCCATGTGGAGAGTGGAATAACTCTAACACAGGGCCCTCTAAACAACATTATTAGCGTATGAGGACCAGATAATAGGCTAATCCTCCAATTCTGATGCTCGCCCAAAAAAGGGGACATTACAAAGTGGGCTGATTGGTTTATCCAATTCCCCACGTTCTCCTACATAAGAGCATATGGCTTCTCAGATGATCCAGTCATGCTAGCTAGACATCCAATGGAAGAGGTCGTGTTCATGGAATTTCTGAGGCAAGTAGACGAAGTGCACACATTTTTTGCGTAACAGACGCAAGCTTGCATTTAGTTTCCCATTTGAGATGAGCATATACAAATTTAGATCAGCAGCTGATGCAAAGTTGATGAGTGATGAAATGTCAAAGTTTGGTCTCAAGATTTTCAAGGAGAGACGTTCATACGATCCTTGTGGTGTCTTCGCAGCCCGTCTTGGTCAGAATCATGCACATATGCCTACAATTGAAGATTTTTGGACTGATTGTGAAGATGAGTTCAAAGTGCAGAAGCGCAATTATAGCAGACCTACCCTTCAGCAGATGGCTGATTTCTCATTAGACGATATGGAAGGTCTTTTAGATGATGATGGGGAAGTTCTACATCCCATGTATGCCCGAGATTAGTTCGAGCAACGACCACTTTCACAAGTTGATTGGTTTGCCAAAGAGAGCACCTCAATTGAGGAAGGAACGAGCTGAATTGTCAAGAACAGTAGAATATTCTTGAGTAGTAAAAGGACACAGAAGGTAGCTATTTTAGTTGCAGAGCCGTCAATAGTTCAATCATCTCTACCTTCCTTTTCTAAATCAAAACCGAGAGCGAAAGCTATGAGAAATCCTCCAGAAGATACAAAGATTAGCAGAATGACAAATAGCTTAAAGGAAAAGGTGAATCGACAGGAATAGTAAATAGATGCAACAGAAGTTCCAGTTAAATCAGCACCACAAGTTGAAGCCATGCCTTCATCCCTTGTTCTTCCGCCATCACTGAGGCCTTCTCCTATTCATATAGATTCAAAAGGCAATTCACCATTTCGCAACATCTCAACACCTATTGATCCTTCAAGAGTTGCTGGAGATGGAACTGATCCTCCTAGAGAAGTTAGTAGAGATTCCTTGTCTTGGCTTGAGAGCCTGTTGAGTAGGAAGAGGAGGATGCCTTCTTATCAATTGAACTTTGCAGAACTTGATAGTGTCTATCAAGATGTTGTACCCAAACCAAATTTTTTGCTTCATCAAGGCCTTTTGTTTAAAAGAGTCTAAACCTTGCTAAAGTGATGTCAAATACAGTTTTTGGGCAATATCAAGCATGAAGTTTTGTCAATATTTTGTCAGTCAAAGGCAGTTCCATTGATTAGAACATGAATCAGAAACTCAGAACAAAGCATTTCATGGTGGAGGAACATTTCACGACGACACTTATACTTTTATATGGTCATTTCAATGGCTAAAATGATGATTTTTAGTGGTCAATTTTTCAAGATTTCTCAAGGAAAAGCAGAATTGTGCCCTTGTAGTCTAGGGACGCCCTTCTTTTTGAAGGCCTTAATTTTGTGGTAAATGCTCATGAATACATTCAATCTCTTCAGAATTAGTCTGCCTGTCCGTCGAGCTATCCTGCGAGCCTATTCGAGGCTCGTAACTCCGGTTACTGGCAACAGAAGTTGAAGATTCCAAAGTTCCAGATTGCAAAAGCTTGTCTTTTTCCAGCTTTTGCGCCCTTGTAGCTTAAGGGCGCACCTCTTAAAAGGGGGTTAGATCTTGGTATTCCTGATGATTGATACAGTCAATCTCTTCACGACTAGTCTGCCTGTCTGACGAGCTATCGAACGCAGTCATCGAAGTCCCAGAGCTTCGGCAGTCGGCGTTTGAAGACGAGCTTATGGAGAGATTTCACATCACAGAGCTTTCTCACATGATGAAACTGCGCCCCTGTAGCTCAGGGGCGCCCTTCAAGTTGACCTCCGAGATGGCAGAGTTTGCTGACGAGGTCTTCCCGACATCAGTGCTACTCTAGCCCAGCTTCGCGATGCACCAAGTTGCCTGTTAATCCGACATTCTGAGAGATCGTGGCAGAGATTCTTCCAAGCACGTAATTTCACGGGCGGATTGGCATATAAATTTCATTTGTATTTCTGTAGGCCAGGGGCGCCTAGCCTTTAGGCTTGTTAGATGAAGTTGTTCGCATTTGAAGTCTTCAAGGGATTTGAGCGTAATTATTTTACGTATTCAATGAGCCCAGTCGTCAACCTTTAGGATTTGGCAACCACTCGTACGTGCGAGGTCTTTGGTGAAATACTGAAAAATGAAGACAGCTCAGAAGATGGCTGTTTGGTCGTCTATTCCATCTTGGGAAAGGCGCCTTTCTATTTGAGGTCTTAGAAGCAGTTCTCTTGCTTCGTCGCCTCCAGAGTCTTCTCTCGTAGATCCTTCGGGCTACGCGTAGTAACAAACGGTGCTCGAATCAGGTCATCCCAACTCTAGATATCAAAGATCAAAGTAGGGCATCTAGTTGAGAGTTGCACTTTCGTCAAAATGGTGTTCGTGCCTTTTCAAGCCAGGGGCACTTTTGCTTTTGAGGTCCTTAATGCAGCTTTCAGATGCCTTGCATATATCCGTTGAATGTAGAATACCTCTAGTCACACAGTGAGCTTGGTTGCCGGTTAGGAGGGTTCACCTTTCGTTGTCAGTAGCCATTTGAAGCATCAGATGGCGGTTTGGAGAAATGGTTCTCTCGCTCCTGAAAATCATTTAATCAAGGGCGCCTAATTCTTTGAGGTGTTAAATGATAGATTTTGCAGTGATGACTCCCGACAGACATTTCTTCCTTGCTCTGCAGGCTTCGTGATGAATATATCTGTTCAGTCTTAGCATCATCCAGTCACCTGGAAATCAGTGTCGAAGATGGCCAGTTGTGACTTTGAAGTCAGCTACAAAGTAGGAAGTTAATAAAAAATGCAATATCTTGAGCAAATGGACGCCTATGAGGTCAAATAAAGACTTTTTGAAATCAGTGAAGTTTGCCGGTGAATCCTAAAGCTTCATTTGGTTTGTCAACTGAAGTTCAATAATATTTAATATTCATTGTTGCATATTTAAGCATTATAATGGCAAATTTCTAAAGTTGGCTCTTTGTGCTATTGCATAATAAATATTTTATTATTATTTAAATTTCGAACTCCGAGTTAGTATCAGTGTAACTAAAGGGGGTCCAATCAGAAGACTTCTATTTTGGTCAGGGTTTTAAATCTTGTAGTTCACAAAATGGTGCGAGTTTTCTTTATTTAAGTATGGCGCCATCTTCATTATTCATTCTCACAGCTTCAAGGAAATTCGTGGTTTCTCAAAACATAGGCGAATTTTCAAGGCAAAGGCAAATTCCTCATCAACTATCAAACGCAATTTCATCAAACACATTCTTTTTGCAGGTTAAAGTTCACATTTATCAGCAAGTTTGAAGAACAAGGCGATTTTCACAGAAGAAAGAGCTTATAAAAAACGTCTTTTTCCTCCTTGATTCTCAAATTTCTCTCAAAATCCAATTCGCATGTTCCTGAAATTGGCGAATTTGACAAGTTTCAACATCTGGATCATTTCTGTATAGCTTCCTCGAATTAAAATCGTGCGTTTGATTTTTCAGGAATTTTTAACTTCAAAACATTCGTTCTCGAGTTTCTAATTTTCTCAGCTGAAATCTCTTTGCATGGTCGAGTAGAAGTTAGATTTTCGCATTTCTAACATTCTGGGTTGTCTTAGAATATTTTTCTGGACAAAACCCATGTCTCAGATTTTTTACCGAAAATAACTCTTCAAAAGGCTATTTTTAGCTTTCCAGAAATCTTGTTAGAACATAGTCGAGTTCATAGTCAGCAGGCGAGTTTTCTAGAATGTAGTACACTTAGCACGAATACAGGACCAAAACAGTCCTTACTCACAACTTCATCGAGACAGTTGAGACGAATCTTCACAAGGTGCTGCCAAAAGCAGTTCTAGATCCTGTTAAGATCAGAGGTTCGATTATTCGGAACATTCAGCAGTCCGGGTTATTGGAGGCCGCTTCTATACCCATCTCCGTTCATTGTATTGAGTTCATGATGTCTTGTATTAAACATTACAATTCTACTACTCGTGAGATAGTGTCAGTAGATGGGCAAGTTATTTGCAGTCTCAATCCTTTAGACATTGAAAGAAGTTTTGGTATACCTCAACACTTGAATAGTCTAGTGATTTCTATGGAGCAGTGCGAGCAGGCATTCAATGCTGATGTGGACAAGTGCCAGAGTAAAATGGCAGAAAGATGGTTAAAACAAGCGAAGAACAGATTGCCAAACAATGTGGGTCGTGGTGAGTACAAGGATGAGTATGCGATTCTAATTACACTCTTGAATCGTGTCTCAGGTCAATCATGCAAATGTTTTCCAACCTTGAATGTATTACATTATTGGTCATATCATATCTGGGCAGGAGCATTATGACTGGGCATCCTTCATCAGCGATGTCATCCACAAGCAGATCACCGGTTTTCTAGTTGCTCATGAGTTTCACATGTGTTCTTATCTCATGTACTTGATTGCTTATCAGGGTCAGTTTCGAGGACTAAACACCGTGGGCATTCTCAGTGTTCAGAAAGTCTATCACTATTATGATCAGCTTGAGTTCACTAAGTCTAAACGTCATTTCAAGCGTGTTCACAAGGCTTTCCTGACTTATATAGTGAGAAATTTGGACCGGGAGTTGCACGTTCGTATCTCTGCAGTTGCTAGAGCAGCGATGGATGGATGGGTGGATTGGTTTATTTAGTTCCCGACATACACCTACATCCGAGTATATGGATTTATAGGAAATCTAGCTATGCTTCCACGTTATCCTTCGGATAAGACTGTCTTTATGGAGTTCCTGAGGCAGTTACATGATGTTCATCGTCTTTTACGCCGCAAGCATAGACCATCCACTAATTTTCCTTTTCAGTTTGGAATGTATTGGTGCAAGTCGGCAGTTGATGCCAAAATTGCAGGGTAGGAGCTCGAGAAATATCAGCTCAAGTATCTTGTTGAGGCATGTGCCTATGATCTTTCAGGTCATTACACAACTCGCCTTGCTGGACGTGCATTTAATGAACCTTCTATGGAGGATTATTGGGAAAATTGCGCAGATGACTTCGAGGTTCGCAGACGTAGTTATGGCCGTTTCTCTCTCTCACAGATTTTTGTTTTCTTGTCAGAAGATGTAGGAGGTTTATCAGATGATGAGGGAGAAGTCCTTCCTCAGTTTTTCAGAGAGCAGGTTGACACACAGCCGCTACCAGCAGTTGATTGGTATGCCAAGGAGTACGCAACAGTAAAAGAGAGGTCAAGTAGAGTTATTCAAAACAGTATACTTTACCTCAACAACAAGAAGACCAGGAGGGTAAGTGTTCCTAGAGCAGAGCTGCCAGTAGTGAATATTTCATTACCTTCCTCATCAAAACTAAAACAGAAGAAGAGGAGTAACCCTCCTAAGAAAGGTCAAGCGCCCAACAATTCAAAAGGCAAGGCGCTTGCCATTGATACACACACGGAGCCTGACAGACAACTTATCGCAGAGCCAGTTCAGAGGCCAGTTCAGAGTCTGCCAGTACCTGAGGTTCAGCCTCAAGTTCCTACACCAGTTTCGGAGCAGTCACCAGTCCCAATTCACATTGAATTGGATTTAGACTCCCCATCTTGCAGTAGTTTTTCTACATATTCACTCTCGTCACAGCCTCCTGTTGTCAGTACAGACCCTTCCAGTAGCATTGGCCGAGATTAGTCTTGGATTGAGGCGCAGCTGGGAAGAAAGAGGAGGCAGCCATCCTATGTCCTTAATCATTCAGATTTTGATCAGGTTTACCAGGATGCGCCAGACAAGAGAGTGACATGGGGATCGTTGTCAAGACTGCTATACCTCCACAGGGAAAGAGCTTGGATAAGTTGGAATCTCAGGACTTTGAGGTTATCACAGTCAACCTTGGTTGTAGCACACGCCAGACTCAGGTTGATCTCTTACAAGTTGCCACAGACAGTGCCAGGGATAGAATGTTGAATGATGGAGAAGATAAGGCAGCCCTCAAGGCTGAAATCAGACAGCTTCGTCAGTACATTTCTAGCCTTGTACACAGGTCAGATGTTATTGCTACACTCCCACCGATGCTTGAGCCTCCAGCAGAACAAGGTCAACTTAATCATTTGGTTGAATATGGCAATCGTTTGGATGAGTGGGAGGAGGAGTTCATTGCTAGAGGCCGTGCTATGCTTACAGAGTTATATCAGTTGCGGTACAATGCACGAGAGCTCCGTCTTCATCTCCAGGATGAGGAGCAAGATATGGCAATTAACAGACCCCGGGATGAGATTATGATTGGTCACCTGAGTATGGCATACGAATCAGTCATAGATGCAGAAGATAGAGAAGCTATCTACTCTTGGAAAACACAGTTGGTTTTCAAGGCAAAGATAGAGGAGACTATGGCGTCAGAGTTGACTGAGAGTAGAGAGCACGTTACTAGTGCACTCCGGTTTGTGAGGACCTTAGTATCTTGCTTGTGTCGATATCAGATTGAAGGTGGTGCATATGTTGAGCTTACCGACGTTCAGTCAGAGCTCCAAGCACTCATTCATGCTATGTTCAGTGGGGAGACTGTTGGCTGTAAGATTAATCAGCTTACAGTCATGTCAGCGTTGTTCGATGAAGCAACAAGGAGTAGGGGTGAACTTCAGTCCTAGATCACAACTGGTGAGGACATGTTGCACAGGCATAACATTCTTCAACAGAGTATCAGAGCTCCAAATAGTGATGCAGTTAACAATCTCGTTGAGGGATTGGTTGCTCGAGATCACAATTAGTAGACTTTAGTTCCCACCTCTCAGAATAGACATTATACACAGGAGTTAAACTTGGCGTTACTTTCTCAAGTTAACTCGCTGTCTCATCTCATGCATATCTATTTTGAGATCGGCTTTATTTACTTGGAGTTTTATTTAGGGTTTCCGTTAACTGATGGTAGTGTTCTAGTTAACATGCTTTGAATAAGGACGTGCATGCTTGCACAATTGTCCATTTTTAGATTAGATGTTTCGGTTAACTGATGGTAGTTTTCCAGTTAACTGTATAGTTTGCTTTATTAGGGCTTAGCAATAAATCTTGCATGCATTGCAAGACTGTAGTTGACTCAAGGTGATTTTAGGGTTCCCTACACTTTTCGATGTCTATAAATAAGAGCTTTTTCTCATTTGTACATAACTTTTGCATGAGAGAGAAATATATGTTGTGCCTACCTTGCCCTCAATATTGCTCGTTCTGTATCTGTTCATGCGTTTTTACTGTTATAATGAATTGTTATGCCACATAGGGTTTCATGCAATTATAATGGTGAATTCTTTCCTTAGTTAGATAAAATCTGTTTTTGTTCAATAAACTTGTTCAGATTGAGATGATAGTTGTGCCACCTTGCCTTCAAGTAGAGAATCTGTACTTGGTTATCGTGTGATGTGTGTGAATAATAAACTTATTCAGATTGAGCTGATAGATGTGCCACCTTGCCTTCAAGTTGAGAATCTATATTTAAGTTTATCGTATATTTGTTGTTTCCAATAAACTTGTTTAGATTGAGCTGATAGATGTGCCACCTTGCCTTCAAGTTGAGAATCTATACTTGTTTATCGTCAGATAGTCATCCTTGCTCCATTTCCTCATGCTCTGTTTTCTTGAGTAAACTGGATAGATTTTAAGTAATTAAGCCTAGTTGTAGTTAGTAGTCTGCGAACCAGAAAATACTTAGCTGCAACGTATAGAGTTTTCTTGAAAGCCTTGTACCTCTACATCTGAGACAAAAAGATAGGAGATAGTTTGGATTACTTTTCCCTTTCCAAGCATTTTTGTTAAAGCACAACGAGGGAGCTTCCCCTCCTAATTTGAAGAGCACTCATTGCGTAGTGTGCATAGCTGTTCGTAACAACTCTTACTCTAGAGATGCTAGTTGTTATGCCAACACAAGACACAACAGAGAAGAAACTAAAGAAGCAAGTTCATATGGAGAAGAATTCTGAAGGTGAGATTATCCTTGAGTTTGCCACACCTCCGGAGGACAAGAATGTTGATGAGGTTGAAATTGATGACTTCAAAGTTGTGAAGGCCAATATTAGAAGAAGTACCTGACATACTGATGTGAATCTCTTAGAGGATGCAGATGATAACCTAAAGGAATGAGTGCTCAAGGATGGAGAAGATAAGGCATCCCTCAAGGCTGAGATTCAACAACTATGACAATATGTTTCAAAACTTCTTCATGGTACTTCATTGGCCACCTTGTTGCTTCCACAAATTTTGGAGTCACCTGCAGATCAACATCAACTGAGTCAGTTGCTCCTTTAGGGAAAGCATATGAGAGATTGGATAGAAGAATTCATCACTAGGGGTAGATTTATACTTGCAGAGATGTACCAATTGAGGTATAACGCCCATGATCTTTGCTCAGACATTCAGGAGTTTGAGCAGAATATAGCGGAAAGGAAACCAAGAGATGAGATCTTTATTTCTGACTTAAGGATGGCTTATTATATAGTCATTACAGAAGAACACAAGAAGAAGCTTTTTGCTTGGAGAGAACAACACCTCTTCAAAGTAAAAACCTACGAAGGAATATTTGTAGAATTGGTTGGATATAGACAAAAGGTTGCTAATACTCTCAAATTCATAAACACGTTTGTGTTGTAGATCCCTTATCAATATCGACATGAAGATGGCACTTACTTTGATCTTGGTGAAGTGCAGGCAGAGTTTCAAAACCTTGTCTGTGGTAGTTTGAATGGTGATCCTATTGGTTGCAAGATGAATGATGTTGCCGCAATGTCAACAAGATTTCATAAAGTAGTTGAAGAGACCAAAGAATTTCTAAGTCTGATCGTAGATGGTGAAGAGATGTTGGAAAAACAGTATATTGTTCTAGATAGTATCAGTGTTCCTGATGAAGAGGCAGTGAATAGCTTTTTGGAGGATATGTTTTCTCAAGTTATCAATGAGTGAACTACCAGTTGGAGCATGCAATGTTTTCCAAGGATAGCACTAAAAGCAACAGTTAACTCGATGCCTTTTCCGAGTTTAACTTGTTGTTCTCTCTCATGCATATCTATTCTTTGGAAATATCAAATGTATAGTTGGATCTTTTTTAGTTAACTAATGTTAGTAGTTGGTTAGTTGTTAGTTATCTTTTGTTTAGTCTTAGAAATAAAGCTTGCATGTTTGCAAGACTAGTTGTTAAAAACAAAGAAAATTTAGGGTTCCCTACTCCTTGTTTGTGTATAAATAAGGGCAGCCTTGCCCATTTATTTTTAACCATTGTTGTGATAACAAGTTGCTGAGCCTACTTTGTCTGCAATTTTGTTATTCAGTGTCTGTTCACTTTTGTTTCAAGTGTAATCTGGTTTGATCGCATATTGTAAGCCTACCTAGCTATAATCTGCTGTCCCAGAAGTGTATTTTCTGCTATAAAATTGAGGAAGGAAATCTCATGCCTATTTTGCTCTGATCTATCGTCCCAATCCATTTTAATACTGTCTTATGTTTTTCTTTTGTAATCTTTATTTCAGTTTACATCTAATAAGTACAATGAGTCTTTGGGTGTGTTTTGGAAGCGAGTTTATTTAAGCTTTTGTGTTAAATCAAAATCATTCCTTGTTTACTTCTGATTCTCAAGCTCTGAATTTACTTGAGTTATTAGAAGCGTATTTAGACTAGGCCTAGTTGTAGTTGAAGTTCTAGAAAAGAGAAACCTTAGCTACGACGCAAAGAGTTTTATAAACCTTGTGCTCTTAGTTGAGAATAAAAAGATTGGCAGTGGTTTAGTATTTCTTTTTAAGCATAATCAACGAAAAGGAAGCTTCCCTTCCTAATTTGAAGAGCAGTCTAATTGTGCATAGTTGTTCGTTTCTAATCTGCATTCTAGAGGTGCGAATTGAAACGCCAAGTTTTCAGGCGCCCACCATGGGGCATGAGGCATAAAACTTCAAGAAAGGTTACGCTATATGTCACGGGAATGACCATTTGGCGTCCTACTGCTCTTGTTCAACAACTTGATCTTATTACTCCTATTATCCAGCCAAATATTACACAAGTTGAAGGCGAGCAAACGGACATCATTAGTAGCCTGAGGAGTTTCGTGTTTGAGAAAAAGGTTACTTGCTTAGTGGAGAAATGTGGCTACTATTCTGGACGAAGAAGAACGAAAAGCTGATCTTGCAGCCGAAAGACCAGTCTTACCACCTCCTTCCTGGGAATAGATAATCCTGGCTTATAGGGTTTATACAAGGAGGAAAGGCATTGCTGCAGATCCATCCTTTCAAGAAAAAGAAGTTGGAGGACCATCCAATGAAGTTCTTGAGATCCAAGAAGAACTTGAGATCCAGCCAGAAGCAATGGGTGACAACAATAACAATGGTGATAATCATGCTAATAATAACCATAGACGTCCACCCCCATTACCTTGGGGTAATAACATTGGACCGTTGGCTTTGGAAGGACATCATGAGTTACCTAAAGGGTCAAGGAAGCACTTTCCCCTTTTCCAATTAATTTAATTGGGGATTCATTTCTTTATTTTCAATGGGCTAAGGGGATAAAGTTAGGGGAATTATTTTAATAATAATGTTTTAAGTTAGACCTACTAAAATTATTTGAAAAGATTGTAAAAGGACAACTTAAATATCATTATTAGTTAGATAAAATGGGCTGCTTAAATGGTGCATAATAAGGCTTTTTTAGTATTTTATTAAAATGTTTTCAAGTGAGCACTTTTGGAGGGAAAATGGAATTCAAAGTAAAGGTGCTAAAATGGAGTTTATAAAAGAGAGGCAAATTGCTCAAAGGGAGATCCTCCAAACTATGTAATTAATTCCTTTCTTTCATAGCTTGAGTATTTGTGTTCAACTTGCGCACTTGAGGACAAAAAACCCTTGGAGTTTGGAAGATCGGACAAAAACCATATTAGTTTTTAGGTAGGACCAAAGGACAAAAACCTTGTCCTTTGAGGTGGTTTCACCTAGGAATCACACTTGTGAAGAGAAGATTGCAACTCATTTCTAGTTTTCATTGTGCTCTGTAAGAATTGTGAATAAACACAAAACCACGAGCCACAGGATCAAACAACGAACAAAGACACCTTCCACGCAAGAGATCTACAAACAATATGTGCAATATTCCTCAACAAGAAAAAAGCTACAGAAGCAAGAGACTATCAAAAAGATATGAAAGCTCGAGTAATAATTACAATGAAGGTTGAGTGCTATATAGAAGCAAAACCCTAAAAGCATAAAAGCACTCCTAAGTTTTGCTTAAGTGCATGAGAATAACTTAGACTAATAATCAATTAAAGAGTAATTAATTGTTAGCTAATGCATGATTTTTCTAACACCCCCCCTTAAGATGAATTTAGGGAGTAGCTAAAAAACCCTAAAAAGAGAATGCATGATGGGTCCCGACAAACAAGGCCTAGTTAGGTACCGATGTACAAACAAAAGATCTCTCACAACTAGAGAAAAGGAGAAAAACCACAGTGGGAGAAAACTCCTCTCCAAAAGAGAGAAAGGGGATTGAAGGATTGAGAAGCCTCCAACCAAACAAAGTCTTGAAAAAGAGGAACATGTAGAACATCACAGTAGCATGATGAAGTTGTAGACTGCTGAAGAATGATATAGTGCTGAAATGAAGAACCTTCAGAAACAAGAATGCAAGAGTGTCCATATGGTAAATGATCTATCTCATTGAAACGCATGCAACCAAACGTTGATGTATGCTACATCTGAAAGTACATAGGAACAAGAACTAGATACATAGATCACTCAAACGCGAAACCAAGAAAGCATTAGCACCAACAGTAGAAACCCCCCATAATGTTGAAAAGGGAGAGCCAAGACAGGTACACTAAAACTATGTGAAATCGAGAAGTGCATGTAGGAGAAACAAACTGCAAATAAAAAGGTGTGCAAACTAAGGCACACACGCATGAGGCAAGAATCACTGGGATTCATTGCTGTCGTGGAAGGGACACTCAATTGACAAAGGTGTGATGGAAAACCAAAGGCAAACATCAACCTCCCATGGCATTTTATATCATAGTGTGAATACAAAAGGCACAAGAGGATGTGCAAAATCCCCAAAAAGTATACACTAGAAAGGTACTTTATGTTAGTGCATCTACATAATAAGAAGTGCATAAAGTGGAAGCCCATAACGTCCAAAAAGGGACTACATGTTGAAAAAACAATTCTCTGACAGAAAATGAGGAAACTAGTAGCACTATGATGGAGTACACGAAAAAACATGCACTTAAAAAAAAACGACACCCAAAAAGGAGTTCGAATGTAGAAGATATGGCTCGTTGAAGTCTCCAAAATGAGAACTAAGCAGAAACAACACTGAGAAAACTGAATTCTGGAAAAAACCAGAAGCCAAAATTGGAAAATTCCTGCACCATTGCGAGGAGCACCAAATTCTACCCCGTTTCAAAAAAAATGCACTGGAAAAGACCACCGTATGGCTGAGATATGGCCTTTGGAATATTAGGTGTAAAATTGAAAAACCCAACGGAGAGGGGCTGAGTAGGGCAAAAGAGCATCTTTGCCAAATTTGTCAAAAAAACCTCCAAAAAATAGAGGTCTACCAAATATAGAGGTGTTGGGAAAAAAAATTCCTTTGGGTATAGTGCATTTATTTCACAAAAAAATTGCAAAAAATGGTTATTTTTATTTTAAAGTTAAAAAAAAGGCTAAAAAGAACTATTATATTTAAGAAAAAATATAAAAACATATTTTTGTATAAGAAAAAAAAATTAAAAAATAAATTTTTTATAAGAAAAATACTAAAAAAACTTTTTTATAAGAAAAATATTAAAAAACATATTTTTTATTAAGAAAGTATTAAAAAATGTATTAATTTTTTTTTAAAGTGTTTGTGGGTGGGGCCTGAGGAGGGTCTACCGCCCTGCCATAAAGGCAAGAGGCTACCCCCTTAGTACCCTGTCCATAGGGTGATGGGGCCCAAGGGGCTACTGCCTGCCATAAAGGCAGGTCAGTGGTACCATATGGGTACTCGCTGCCCCCAAAAAAACTTTAATAATTTTTTTTAAAAAGGAAAATAACCTGCTATCACCCTTAAAAGGGTTTTATTAATTTTTTTATTATTTTTGATTTTTGTGAAAAAAATCTGCAGGGAAAAGAATATAAAATATATATATTTTTAAATTTTACGTCAATTCGCGTGCTGAGGTTGTACGACTTCCTTAGCAATTTTTTTTGCCTTTGAAGCTCCCGACACCAAAATAGGTCGAATTATATATCAAAATTCTTGGAATCGGCCTCTTGAGTCCAACATTGAGGTCCTTTTCACGGCAAAATGCACCAAAAACGCAGCTACCCTTCGGATTCCAAAAAAAAAAAAAACTGCTTCAAAGTCTCGCAGATCTGATCTCAGGGATCCAAACCAGGCAAAAAAAAAACCAAATCTGACTTTCTCGACAACTTTCAATCCAACAGAAGACTCTATTTTGATCCTAGATGCACCAAAATTCGCCCACCTCCAAAATTTGCAAAAGAAGCAAAGGGGATTCAGTCTGAAGCCTATAACCCTTGATGAGAAAGAAACCTCATAAATCGAGAAGGGGTTCGTTGAATTGAAGCTGTAGTACCATTTTCAAATTGTGAAAAGCTACGAAACCACGAGCCACAAGATCAAACAACGAACAAAGACAAATTCCACGCGAGAGATCTACAAACAATATATGCAATATTCTTCAAGAAGAAAAAACTACAAAAGCACGAGACTATCAAAAAGATATGAAAGCTCAAGCATTAATTACAATGAGGGTTGAGTGCTATATAGGAGCAAAACCCTAAAAGCATAAAAACACTCCCTAAGTTCATCTTAAGGGGAAGTGTTAAGAGTTATCATGCATTAGCTAATAATTAATTACTCTTTAATTGATTATTATTCTAGTTTATTCTCATGCACTTAAGCTAAATTGAGGAGTGCTTTTATTCTTTTAGGGTTTGCTCCTATATAGCACTGAACCCTCATTGTAATTAATGCTCGATCTTTCATATCTTTTTGATAGTCTCGTGCTTCTATAGCTTTTTCTTCTTGAGGAATATTGCATATGTTGTTTGCAGATCTCTTGCGTGGAAGGTGTCTTTGTTCGTTGTTTGATCCTATGGCTCATGGTTTTGTGCTTGTTTCACAATTCTAACATGGTATCAAAGCCTCGATTCCTATTGTCATTATAGTGCTGCTACAATAATATTCTATAGTTGCAACTACAATGCCTTGTCATTGTGATATTTATAAAAACAAATTGTATCAACATTTGTCTTATTTCACGGCTTGAGCATTTGCGCCCATCTAGTGCATTTGAGGATGAAAAACCTTGGAGTTTGGAGATTTGGAGGACAAAAACCTTCTTGGTTTCTAGGAAAGATTAGAGGACGAAAACCCTCGTCCTTTGTGGTGGTTTCACCCAGGATTTGCACTTGTGTTGAGAAGATTGTATTTTGAGTTCAATTTTCAGTTTGGAGTGCTTGCAGTAAGGGCTTCAGTGTGGTGTGTCTCAATGTTGTAGTTTTTTGAATGTGTTGGTTTTTGCTATAGTATTGCTGCTACAGTTCAATCATGCACAACTACAGCATGGTTGTGAGCTTCTAATCATAATATTGCTGCTTGTACAACAATCTGTGTTGACAATTGTAGAAATATATGATGCATTCTTATCATTTTTAGCATTTTCATATTCAATGACTTTTGTATCAGAATGTGTGTATGTTTCAATAAAATATACTTGCATTAGATGTGGCACACGTTTTTTGGTTCTGAGTATTGTGATAGTGCTATACATGCATTCATGATAACTTTGCAGTATATCCTTTAGTATCTGTTCACTATACGTGCATAACAAGATTTTTGTGCATTCATATGTTGGGGGACTAGAAAGGGTTGAACAATTGTATGCTTGCATCTATAACTTTTTTGGTACTACTATGATTCTTAACATTGTAACAGCCTCCCAGACATTTATGACAGCAGTTATATATGTTCACATGTTACTTTGATTAGGGGTAGACATTTATAATTATGTGTTAAGAAGATTGCTGTTTGTGTACGTAAAATACAATGAATTCCTTAATAAGCAAATCTCATAGTAGCTGATAAGTATCCAGCCTGCAATTATAATAATATTTTGATGAATATTCAGCTGACTATTATAATCAAGAGAATTTGTAGAGCTTAGATCCCTTATCACTTGTTCACTGTATGCCCTCTTGAGATCTTGGTGATTAGAAAGTGGGAAGTTCTTGATTCAAGCATAGACATGAATCCCAAAAAATTGTAGGGTTCCTTAAAATACTGAAAAGGGATGTAGCATCCTTTCTTCTTACATTACACACCTTTATGAATATTTTTTCAAGAATCTTAATAAAAGGATTTTCTGTACCATTTTCTTGTGGGTGACGAGGAGAGCTCCTATGGTGCTGCACCATAAACTCATGCAGGAGTATGTGAATTGCTAGCACAATGAAATACATACTTGGATCACTTGATAAGGGAGAATTGAGGGAAGCTTGTAATGAAGTGAGCGACTGCAACTTGCAAGATAGCTTGCCAAGAAGACTGAAACCCAAAATAGGTCTAGAGCGAGTTTATATTGTAGGTTGAGAGTAAAGTGTTTATATATTTTTGTCAAATAATTGAACGTTCTTGATAAATTAATGAAGAATGTCATACTTTTTTGTTTTGCAAGAGTTCATGTTTTTGCTTTCTATGTAGTTTGATTGGCCAAGTGGTTGATGATTTTTCATTATCCTCGACCATGTCAGCATCGTGTGTCATCGTAGCTAAAATTTTGTAATTGATTGGTACTATCACATAGGCATGTAGATTGATGATGCTTTTTAATGGTACATGCGTATTATGATCCTATCCACATTCACTCATTGTAATTTCTTCATTAAAAAAAAGATGTGTTAACCAAACACATTGACGATAAGATTGAGAATTTCAATCTCCCTTATGGTCATCTTCTGTTCTTGGTGAGACATGATTTACTTTGAATGAAGGAATGACACGACATGAATGAAGTAGCCAAAGTCTCTTGCAATTTGAGTTTCCTATGGTTGTCGTCTAGTTTCATCAAAGATTAATTGATAAAAAGAATTACATTACTCCCAATTAAATGTAAAAGCTAAAATTTACAAAGACTCAATTTATAAATAATTATGAGGCCTATATTTAGGAGAAAAGTGTAGAAAATTTATTATGTATAGCAAATGCCATTACTTAATTAACCTACTTGCAATAGGACAAACTAAGTCTGGTCAGATATCTATATCAGGTTTACTTAGCAAGCTTACATCAGCTGTCTATATTTGACCAACTAGTCTATATTTGTCTGACCCAACCATACATGCCATTGTCCTCAACAATTTTGGTAAGCTGAGTAACAGTGATAAATGAACATAAAGCTGTCATATGCATTCAGTTTCTTGTTTATTAACTTTCTATAGTAATTAACCTTAGTTGCAAAAGACATACATGCTCTTTGTTTTAACAATAAGATCAATTTTACTCATTATATGTACTGCAAGTTGAATAAAGGGTGTGAACTCATAATTGATTGATTTTTTTTTTTTTGAGTAAAGATACACAATTAAAGTTTTTGAGTTCATTAAAAGAACATTTGTTATTGTTTTACATGTTTAGTTGAGTTTCATCTTCAATTATTTTCCAGGAAGTTTATTGTTACCGTACCATTTTCAATGATCTAGTAGCTATATTGATAGTATGCCTTTGGAAATGAGTCATCAATTAACCGCCCATTCTAACAGTCATTTTTCATGTCAAAATAAAAATTATTCATTAATTGATCCTGTCCCTGTTTATATTTCTTCTCTACACCTAGCTTGATATATTCCATTCTTCCTTGGTTTTTGTAGGAGTTGCATAGCATTATACATAGATGCTAGTCATCTTATTGGATTTTACTGATTCGTTAGGATGATTTTATAGTTCATTTTCAATGTATATTAGTGCAACACCTTTCTCGATGTTTGAGAGGAAAACAATTAAATTTATTCCTGTTGAAGTGCCTGACATCGAGTTTCTCCTTTTTTGCAGTTTTCACTGAAGTCTAATACTTTTGACTTAAATATTTTTCATCATGTCACAATCCAAACAAGAAACTTCTAAAAAGAATGATCCAGTGCAAGCAAAGAAGATTTTTGGTATGGTCACTGAATTTAAAGTGTATGATCTGGTTGATTTTCAATTTTTGCTTAGAATAGTAATATAAAAGAAGAAAATAAACATGTTAAAGGTTATGCAGAATACACTGTTTATTTTTCTTTTTAAAATAGGACTATATTATAGTAACTGGTGTGGGCCACTTTCAAGAGGAGAGATTGAAAACAGATGGCAGAAAATCCTGCCAAAAAAGGGCAGAAAACCAAAGCTAATGTATCAGTTACAAAAAGCATACACCAGTTAGTCTATGGATGGTATTCTATTACATACATTTAGATAGCCTGATCTGCATTTCATTGGCAATCCACACAAATTTTTTTGAACTCAGATGTGTTATAAGCAGTAGTTATTAATTACAACAATTTTAGAATAAAAATAATTTTAAATTTGTAACAGAATGAATCATGAACAAGGGGAGATAAATATTTATGCAAAAAGACCAATTTATGAATTAAATTGTAAACAACTTCACTGATATGAGCGATGCTATAGGTGATATTGCACTTTCAATCATACAACAAAGTGCATTAAGTAGTGTAGACAGATGCTTTGCGAGGGACTTTAAACCATGCACAAACTCAGAACTGACTAGAACAATATTTGGTTCACTGATTAAATTTACATTCTGAATGATGATGGTAAATATATTTTGCAAAGTACAAAATAAATGTCACAAAGATCTTTGCATATAATATTATTATGTTACATCCCAATTGTGTAATTACTATTTACTATTACTAAGTAGGGTAAAATGTGAATTCCGGAGATGAATAGATTATGCTTGTACCTTGTTATCAATATGAATGTTGTCTCATTTGATGTTACTTCAGTTGATGTTATTCATGGTGAAATACTGCATTTATGTGAATGAAAGGTTATTGAATTATAATTATTCTAACTTTGGAGATGTTTATGTATACTGCATATGTTATGAACAATTGATTGTCGTGAGCATGTGTTAGTGGTTGCAGGTAAACGTTCATTCTCCAAGCAAAGGGGAAGTATCACTTGGGAGAAGATCTTGGTCGGGTAACCGGTAAAAGTAAACTATCTGAGCATAAACACACACCACCTTAGAGTGTTTGAACTGAGTCAGTTTGTGGGTTATAGGTAAGTCATCCATAGCCTGAATGTTTACATTAGGAGCCTTGTTTACTTCTATATGCATTTAGGGGTGATGTTTATCTATTTGAGCTTTTGAGATCTTTTTTTGTGTTATTATGATCATATGGGTAGGTGGGATGTAGGTGGAAGTATGTTTATATGTATGCACATGCATGTCAATGGGATCTAACGACACGCATATGCATATGTATAGATATACCACACATACACACTTATCGATATGATGGTAACGTAAATGGATGTAAGTGAATCGGATGTGAATATATATATATATATGTATAGTATATACACGTATCCATATGTATATACATATCGATACAAGCGTACATTGGCAATTGGACATGCTCATACGGATGCATCGATATGGTATACCTATATATACGTGTACATAGAGGTGTATACACACACACACACACATATATATATATACATACTCATACGGATGCATCGATATGGTATACCTACATATACGTGTACATAGAGGTGTATACACTTATATATACATACATACATACATACATACATATATATATATGCATACATCCTATATAATGTGTTTATTATATAAACTATTTTTCCTGTACTCTTATATATATATATATATATCGGATGTATGCTGATTGGCTTACGATATATATATCTATTTAAATATATTTAAATATATATATAATTATTATATGTAAATATATGGCTAGAAATTTTTATATATATATATATATATATATGTATATGATATATATATATATATATGTATATGATATATATATATATATAATAACAATATATATTTGACATATTGAATATGTAATAAGAATTTTACTTTTTCTTGTTTTAATAAGAAGTTGATTTATTGAAGACTACGTTTGACGTTAAATAATTGTTGTACCCAAACCAAATTTTTTGCTTCACTAAGGCATTTTGCTAAATATAGTCTTAACTTTGTTAAAGTGATATCAGAAGGTCATTTTTGGGCTTTTCAAATATGGAGCTTGTGTCAATTTCATGTCAGTCTGTTACTGAAGAACTTTGAGAAAAGTGAAAATCTGGAGGAAGATCGTCAAATTTCTCTTTGGAGAGAGGAGCACATTTTCAAAGAGCCCTATCTTTTTAGGGAGCTCGAGATCACATTTTAGGGTGTCACCTCCATGGACATTTATGCAGTGTCATGTAAACTTCTAGCGAGCTATCAAGCCTGTCAAACGAACTTGTTTTGCTCGAGTTACGGGAGATATAGCAGAAAATGAGAGAAACGACAAAAATGGCTAACACTGGAGGGAAAAGAGCAGCTTTTGAAAAAGGCGCCCATCTTTTTGAGGGGTCAAATGAAGGTTTTTGACTAAATGCTACGTGAGATGTTTGTCTCACATTTGCTCGAGCCATGATACATCCGTCGATTGGGTGAATCGAGTTGTTGGATTACTGAGCAGGAAGGTCAAACATGGGGTTAAATCTTGGTCAAAATATCAAGGAAAAGAAAAAGATCACATTTTCAAAAAAGGTGCACAGGCATGCAGGGCCTTGAAATGTCCTCCTATTTGGTGGGAATATTGGCAATACGTATTACATTCGACTATCCGTTTACTTTGTCTTTGTTAAAATTCGAGAGTTGATTTGTCGACTGCGATCAAAGTTTAGTGATATTTTGGTTAGTTCGAAGGAAATGGCTCCTTTGGAGGAAAAGAGAGCACCTTTTCAAAGGCGTTCTTGATTTTCACCTACCAGGATGATGATGTTTATGAAGAAATGTGCCTTTGCAGTTATCGTGTGTGGAATGAAGTCAGCTCATGGTGGAGCGTTCATCAATCACGAAACTTTGTCAGTCATATGCGTTATGGAGAGTTAGTTTTCCCGCCGTACTAGATGAAGAGATGGAGAAAATTTGACTAAAACCGAGGAAAAGAAGTAGAAACTTTTGAAAGGCGGCTTAGATTTTGGAGTCTTGGATCTTAGTTTATGGTCACGAGAATCTCAAGGAGTCTTTTGATCGATTTTGTCACCTTTGCAATGCACATCCAACAGATCAATGTTGAGAATTCGGTCGGTAGGTGTCGAGGATTCAACAGAGAGGTCCTGGGAAAGTTCAAAGTTTAGTTTCATGAAAAATGGCTAGAAGTCTAGAGAAAAACGCCAAAAATCAAAGTTGATTTTTAAAACTTAAAATCACATGTGCGCCTAAAAGAGGAGTTTTGAATATTATTTAAATATTTGAATTTTGACTTTCAGTTGAAGAGAACGATTTATGGGTTGTCATCTCCAGTTGACATCTTTGCATGTTGAGTGCTTTTTCAGTTTTGTATGTTGAGTTAACTGTTTTGCATGTTCAGTTAATTGACTTTGCATGTTGAATTATTGTTTTGCATGTCCACTTAACTGAAGTGCATGTCAAAAATCAACTTAAGCTTTAATGTATGGTGCATATTTGATTTTTGTGAAGTTTTTGTGAAGTTGGTGCTTCAATATAAATTTTTAACTTTAGTCTCTAAAGGTGACACCTTAGTTAGGATTTCTAACTATAGTTTCTAAAGCATGGATTTTGAGTTTTCCAATATGGCGACTTCAATATGAATTTTACAACTGGAGTTTGTGAAGTTGGCGCTTTAATATGGATTTTTCAACTGAATTCTTAAAGATGGCGACTTTTAGTCTTGAAGATGGCGCCCTATTTAGGGCATTTTTGTCTTCAGTTAACTGTTTTTAGAGCCAATCATTGGCTAGGCGTGGATTTTTGAGGTCCAATCACAAGTCAAGCGCCATTTTTAGGTGTGCATGCATTTATCACAAATTTTGGTGATGAAAGTCTATTTATTTAGACTTAGGCATCCATTATTCTTCATCCCAAGCTAAGAGAAATACATTTTTCTTGAGCAAACAGTGATTTGAAGGTGCTATAGGTGTCAGATTTTAGCGTTCTTCGTAGCAACGGATTCAGTTTGTTCGGAAGAAGAATATTCCAGGCTTTATTTTCAATTTGCATGCAGGTTTCATCGAATTCAAGACAGAGATAGGCGAATTCTACAGAAGCAGAGCAAATAAAACCTTCTTTCTTCTGTCTTATTTCTTCTATTTCTCATCTTAGGTACTTTCTACACATGTCAAAGAAATTCGGCATATTTTCAGAGTTTGATCATTTGGGTTCGCGTACTTCAGCATTTGCAGCAAAACCCATGTCTTAGATTTTTTCGAGAAAATTACCTCGTAGCCTTCATTCTGAAGCTCTGTGTTTTTTTCCGAGAATCTCTTTGCATGTGGGTCTGGAACTCAGTTTTTCGAAGTTTTGTTGATCTGGGTTGTCTTAGAATTTGATTCCGCACAAAACCCACGTTTCAGAAAAATTTCAAAAACTTTTTCCACCATAGGCTATTTTTAGTCTCACTAGGAGCCATTTTAGCTTTTCGGAGAAAGTTGTCAAAACATAGCCGTGTTCACAGTCAACTGGCAAGTTTTTCAGAAGGTGGTTCAACTAGATTAAATTCAAGAGCAAAATCGGTCTTAATTCATGTTTTCATTAGAATAGTTGACAATCAAGTGCATCCGGGGGCTGATTCAGACAATTTGACAGGCGTAGATGTGGGGTGGACCATTGGAATTCTACTTATGTAACGAGTTCGTGTGTATTTCTCGCAATCAGAGTGTTCGTGATCAAGCTTCGTGGTTTCATCATGCAACACTTTTTTTCGTTGAGAAGAATCAAGAAAAGCATTAGAAGCATTAAGTTGCAGAAGGAACAGAGGTCACTCCATTTACGGAGCCGCCAAAGTCACTCAAATCTCGTGCCATTATCTTTGTGAAGATGGTACCTATATTGATCTCGAGGTTGTGCAAACTAAGTTCTAGAAGCATGTTCGTGATATCTTGATGGAAATTCTGGATCACATCTCTTGATGACATCTAGTTTCAAGAAAGCAACTGGAGATATCAGAAATTGCCAAAAAGCAGTTAAGGATGGTGACGTTCAGTGCCAAAAACAGGTCATCATCGTGAAGAGCATCAAAGTGCTAGAAGACAGTGCCATCAATCAGTTCCTGGATGACTTGATGGACAAAGATGACTTGGAGTGATCTGCCAATTGGGATTTGCAGTTAGTTTCGAGGTTAGAGTCAGGAGCAGCAGTTAACTCGACTTTTAGTCTTGAGTTCACTTGCTGATTTCATACATGCATATCTCTTCCTTGGAATTATCTTCGCAGGAGTTAGGATTAGGGTTTTCAGTTAACTGAGGGTAGTATTCCAGTTAACTTGCTTTCAATAAGGTCATGCATGCTTGCACATTGTCCATTTAGATTAGATGTACCGGTTAACTGATGGTAATTTTCCAGTTAATTGTATAGTCTACTTTGTTAGGGTTTAGCAATAAAATCTTGCATGCATTGCAAGACTGTAGTTGACTCAAGGTGATTTTAGGGTTCCCTACACCTTTTGATGTCTATAAATAAGAGATTTTGCTCATTTGTACATAACTTTTGCACGAGAGAGAAATATATGTTGTGCCTACCTTGCCTTCAATATTGCTCGTTCTGTATCTATTCATGTGTATTTACTGTTATGATGAATTGTTATACCACTTGGGTTTCATGCAATTATCATGGTGAATTCTTTCCTTAGTTAGATTGATTATGTTTTGTGTTCAATAAACTTGTTCAGATTGAGCTGATAGATGTGCCACCTTGCCTTCAAGTTGAGAATTTGTTCTTGTTTATCGTATGGTGTTTTGTGAATAATAAACTTGTTTAGATTGAGCTGATAGATGTGCCTCCTTGCCTTCAAGTTGAGAATC
>VDFB02143982.1:0-59674 GCA_007258455.2 Sequoia sempervirens
TAAAGGTTTAGGTTCAAAGAAAGCCTCATAAATAGATACATGCCTAGTGGTACTTGACTGTTTCAAGTCTGACATATAACATTCGCTCATTTCACAAAGTAATTCATGTGGGAATCTTTCCAGGCCTGAAAAGCACAAAATATATGTAAATTATATGTTATACGCAGTCATGAACTTCACTGCCTTAAATAAATACAAAGTAGAGATGATACAGAGAAATGAGGAATAATGTCCATGTACATTTGGGACATGCAAACTAAAACATAGAAAACTAATCATGCAATTGGGATGTAAATGACCCATTTATCACTTTCTACTAGATGAAAGTTTCATTAGCATGAAGGAAAATTCAACATTCAATTTAAATTATTTAATCCTTTCTTGCTTTTCATTATTTTTTAAACATCAATTTGTATCAGCTAATTAATTTCCTTGTTGCTTCCCTTTTGTGATATTGTATTTAGTTGACATATTACAAGACCCCTTCTATTTCAGTCCTTTTCCATAATGCTTTTGAGAGAACTATTTGATTACATGAAAGCTTTTCATGAAGTTGATAAAAGAAAACTTATGTCTGCATATTTTTTGTTTTTAACATCATTTCATAAGTTACGTGGAGGACCTTCAAAGCTAGACCCGTCTGATCCCCTGGGAACAGTTCAATGGTACATGGAGGACCTTCATAACATGGGAAGGTTGATGCAGTGAGTGGGGAAGATTTCCAAGCAACTCTAGATTGGTCACTCTTCACTAGTAGCATGAGAGGTTCAGCGGATCCAAGGATTTGTGCAGGTTGGATTTGAAGAGTTCGCCTGCATCTTTACCATTCGAAGATGGCTAATAGAGGAGACACCGTCAATTATAAGAGCTTGGCATGGATCACGACCAATGGTGGCAAGAAGAGATGGCGGAGTCCTGGCAACCCTATTCAGCATTGAGGCAGCCTTCCGGGGTATTTTTTATGCATTGAAACGACAACTAGTATCCACCGAAGCAGCGATGAAGGGGAAGATGGAGGTGCTTCGGCTCATGCAAAAAGTAAAAGAAGAATGGGCGGAAGACATGAAGAAGTTCCAAGCACAGTTGGCTGAGCAAACCCAACTTGCTAGTGGAGAAGAAGTCTAAGCATCGGCCTTGGCACCCAAGGTGATGGAAGTAGAGAAGGAGGCGCAACACAAGGTGCAGGAAGTTGAACAGAGGGTGAAGGGATTGGAGGAGCACTTGGCAACAAAGGGGACAAAGGCAACCAACTCATGGAGGTGGCCCACATGGTCAAGGCAGCCAGAGAACGTGAGATCATGGCCGAGCATCAACTTCGAGTACGTACGGAGGAGGTGCGAAGACTGAGAGAGTTGCGATCCTCGGTGTCTACTCTGACATTGTCTATTCACCTAGGAATGGCCTAGTACCCCCCTTCTTCTCAATAGTATATTTTGTAGTGTAATCTCCATTTTGCTTGTCATGTCATCTGTAAGATGACTTCTTCTATAAGGGGGATGATAATGATATAGTTGACCAAAAGCATAATTAGTCCACTAGATTTTGTTAGTAAATAAGACTATAGTTAGTTCATAAATATTTCATGTACTTTTGTACATGTTGTCTCAGGAAGATTAATTCCCCGACTAGTGATTAGTTGTCATGTGAAGTGTCACGATGGTTGGTTTCTCAACCACTGCCAGCGGCTATATGTACTTGAGTCAGTAGTTGGGAAAAAATATGATTATGTTAGTGACAATAACATTGTGATACATGTTGTTACATTCTAGTACGATTAATTGTACTTGGTTACAGTGGATCAATAAATGAAGTACCATTACTCTGTGCAATATGTGTTCATGAGTATTTTGTACTTGTCTATGTTCTGTGAATTATTTAGTTTACTCTTGTAGTACATTATAATTATCCCAACGAGTAAACAAAGTTTACCCTACATAATTGTTTATATCATCTTAAACATGGATCTCCATTGTAAGGGTTTTCAAGATGCAAGTTACTAATAAGACTCCAACTCAAGTAGAGGGATTGTTACTTTTCTCAACCTATAAATGGTTTCATCTAGCCAATTTTTCTCCCCTTCTCTATCTATAGGTAGTGGATGTCACATTTTGTGTCCATCTATCATAATGTGTTTCTCACCTTTTCATGATGTCTTTTCTTTTGTTGTCATCTTTGCTTAAGTTAGAGTTAGGTATTTGTTTAAGTGTTTAGAAATAGCCTAACTTTATTGCCCACAAATAAGACACTAATCAAAATTTCTACCATATCTTCTGAAGTTCTCCTATGGCCCAAGTTTGTCCCATGGTCCCCAATAAGAGCCAATTGCTACATCTCTACAAACTTGATGTTTGTGCTTACCTTTTGCTCATTCATTGTCAAATTGATCATGTTTACTCATAGGGACGAATTGACAACATACTAGAGTAAACCGGAATATAATTCGCAGAGCATGTACAAGAAACATTCACGAACGCATAATGTACACAAAATAATAGTACTTCATTCATTAATGCAATAGAACCATAATACAATCATTTGTGTTATGTCAATATATCTCGTGTCATAACATCATAATGTGTCCCAGCTACAATAAACCAAAGTTTAAATAGTTGCTAATAGTGGTTGAGAACACCAACCATCGCAACTACCCATTACAACTAATCCAACTAGTCAAGGACTTAATTTCTGAAACATGTAATATAAAATATTTTTATGCCTATACTATAATTTTATTTAAATACATTAACTGGCTGACTAAACACATGAACACTCTTGGCCGACTACATCATCCCCCCCACAAAATAAGTCGTCTTCCAAATGACAGAAAACCAAAATGGGGATTATAGAAAGGGAAAAATCAAGAAGAGGGAGGGTGAGAGGGCGCCCTTGGGTGTACCGACGATGCATGGGTCATTGTCATTAACTGTTGTTGCAGACATTGAAGCTTTTGGTTGGCTGCCAACTGCCTCTCACATGTTGTCTTCACCGTTTGTACTTTCTCGAAAAGTTTGGCCTTCGCCCTCTCAAGCTCCTGACTCCTTCCCTCCAACTCCTTATCCTTCGTGTGTAGTTGACCCTCCCTCTCAGCTAGGAGTCTCTTTGCCTCGACCAACTGTGTATCTCGTTCTACCAACAGTATCTCCTTTTCAACCAACTGCACATTCCGCTCCGCCAATACTCTCTCTCCCTCTCAGCCAATGCCGGCTCGAGAGTTGTAACTCTCATGCACTTGATGACCATCACTTGATCCAGCTACTCCTATGATTTGCAAATTTGATCCGCCAACTCTGCCCTGGTACTCTCCGCTTGTTCCAACGCCATATCTTTGACCTTTGTAGCTTCCTCGATGGAATGTGTCTGTCAATGCCATTGGACGAATATGTCTCTGTAACTCTTCTCCATCCCATGGAGCGCTATGAGTACCCGACCATGTCTCCCAACTGCCCCGATCAAGTTGGCTACCAGGCGGCCAACATCTCCTCTATCTATAGCCTTGGCCATCCTCTAGAGATGAAGCATTGGAAGAATTTTCTCTCGCATCCGTGCTACATATAAGCCAAGATCCTCTCGGTCGCATACAGCACCAAAGTATCGATCCCGATGAGTTGTCCTCCTATCTCCCCCATCTCATGCATGATGCAACCCATCCCCTATAAGTCACTAAGATATCTTTGTACCGTGCTAAGAGGGTCATGAAGGTCTGGTTGTCTCATTTGGAAGGGTCCCTCCAACTCGTCCTCACTCGACTCTGCCTGCCTTGGCCCTCCTGGAAGTGCCTGCCTCTGCGCTAGCTATGACTGTGAAGGTGTTGTGCGACCTGGCCGTGAAGCTACCTATGAGGCTAACCAAATTGTGTGTGATACTAGTCATAAGGCTATCTGTGGAGGTGGTTGGGCTAGCCTCAAGAAGAGTCTAGCAAACTGCAGCGGCTATGTACTCATACTCAGCTATGTGCTCGACTGCTACGTACTCGACTGTGTGCTCGATTGCGGAGTTTGTTGCTGCATACTTGACTATGGAGTGAGTTGTGTACTCAGTTGCAAGGGTGGCTCTATCTGTGAAGCCACCGATGGGTGAGAGACCTCCATCGCGGTCGACTCACGGGGTGGCTCTCAGGTTGGCTCTAGCGATGGTGGAGGGGTGCCAGCCGCTACACCCATCTCCAAGGTAACCACGCATCCTTCTCTACACCCTCGTCCACTATAACTGGTAGTGGTATGCCCACTACTGTCTCTACCACTAGTGGCAGTACAACCACTATTGTATCTCCCACTAGGGGTGGTATGAGCACTATCTGTGCAACTGATGGTGGCACGGGCACGGGTACAACTATCGACTATATGGGTATGGCTAACTAGGGCACTACTACCAACTCCAAGGGTATCGCCTCCACCTCTTATGAGCCTGCGCCCCCCACCAAGGAGACCTCCATGCTCATCTCCTCTAAAGAGGACACCACGATGGCGGCCTCTCCACTAGGTGTATAGTCATCTCCACTCTACTCAGTCATCTCTGCTCTGCTCACAGTCATCTCCACTCAGTTGAGGTGATGATATGTCTATTTGCCTCCTCTTCGTTGGTGGTATTGAGTGAGGTATGTCTTCACCCACGGTCTACACTCCTAGGTTAGCCCAATAGAACACTATCGGCCAACCGTTGTCTAGTTCACCAACTAGCTGAAACTGGCCCGACTTGCCAGATGGTACCTAGGTGAAAATGGTGTCTAGCAATAATCCTATGGCGTGTTGCGTCATGTAAAAGACCTTGTGCCTCAAACACAAAACCTCTCGCATCCACTCCGACAACAACATTGCCCAATTGTACACCTTGCCTGAGTACAACCCTATCATCAAGCCAATCATCCATAGAGCAATATTCGATGCCCTGCTTGCCCTAGTCAACCTGTTCTTAATTAGATCGAGTAGGCACTTCCATTTGGCATTGCCAAGGAAGTTCTTGCACGATCCTCTATTGTTAGCACTCCAAATGTTGTCTCGTTCCTGTAGAGTGAGATCCGACCTGCACACCCTTGCCACCAAATTCTCCTTCATCTATCGTGACATCTTACTTGAGGGCTTTGCAGCTAAAGCTCCTCGACAAGGTATCTTGAACACTTTCGTGAACTCTGACAACCCATGAGATTGTCACTTGGCACCCTCTATAGTTAATGACCAACTTGTGGCCATGCTGGTCATAGTGTGTAATCATTTGTCAGAGATAAGGCTCAAACTCTCATGAATTAAAAAATGGCATCTGCGCTACTTTGTCTACCTGGGCCTTCTCTAATGACTTCTTCAGGATGTGATCATCCTAAGTTGAGAGCCACCAAGAACAACACTCTATGCCGTTGAGACTCTCCCACGCGATATTATCTGGTGTGACCATCATCACTCCTTGCTATACTTCCTATTGCTATCCTCAGATGAATTGGTGGTGGCCTCTTTCCTTTGCTACTACTGGCGGGTGCCATGTCCTCCTAGCAATAATTAATCTCTGACACATGGCACGGGTTATATAGCCAATGCCCCTCACCGTTACAATAACCGACTTTTGTCACCCCCTATGGCGGTACTTTCTTCTTTTCTACTAATGCCTTCTACTTACATCGTACTTGTCTAGTTCTCTGCACACTCCATAGGATTGGTTCCCATACGTCTTTGACCCCAATGTACTGTATGCCACCCTCTTGTCTCCCACCGTGTTGTACCACTTCACTTCTTCATACATCGTCTATGTTTTTCCACTCTCTGAACGACATTCACTCTCACCAATCTCATACGCCATTGAACCCTTATGCAATCATACGTTGTTTCGTACGACTTTTGTTTTGCAAATTTATACGGCCTTTTCAACGTACACTCCTTTCTCCAAACACCGTACAATCTTCTCCTCCCAATACCGTGCGGCCTCCTCCTGATATCTTGCATCTCCTGCTTAAGATAAATGGCTCGCAATGCTCTGTTTTCAAAGTATTGTCGTATGATCCCTCCACAAGATTGTTGTTCACCTCTATTCCAATCCTACAATGATTTGATTTCTCTTGCAAACTTACTTCCTGCTCATACAATTTCTTGTTTCAATCCTTGTCTTTGTTGATTTTTAACCTCTTATTTGTTTTGTACAATGTAAGCCTTTCCCTGATGTGCAAGTTCTACTTCGCTTTTAGTGCCTTTTCCTGTTGTACGATGTCCTCTTCCTTCATTGTGTTTTCCATTTGTTATCCCCATACGATGCCTTGCGAAAATAATACATGTGCCTTGCAAGTCATTTAGCCTTATGTTGTACAGGTTGGATTTTAATTAATTTCTTTAATTTTTTTCCTTTGTTAAACTTTTTGACACTTTTTCTTTTAATTTTTTGTTCTTTATTTTTCTCCAATTTTTTATTTTCTCGTCCTTTTTCCCAATATTTCATTTTTGAAACTTTTAACTCTCCCTTTTCATTTTTTCCACTTTTTTCAATTTTCCACTTCTTTATAAATTTTTCAATTTTTCCATTTAACTCCACTATTTCATTTTTTTCAATTTTCAACTTCCTCCAAATATTTTGCTTGTTTCCAATTTTATTCTCTACTTCATCAATTTTTCTCTTTTCTAATTTGTTCTCACCTAATACTTTGACATATGAGGCGTATCACCATTTGTAAGAAAACAATGGTCTCTTATAACGCTCTTCCTCACAGCATGTTCCTAGGTACTACAAATCAAAAAATTTATAGACCAATGGCACAAGGCCCATACCTTTGTAACTCCCGTCTACATATCGTCCACCGTATTTCCAATACCAGGTTATGTTTTCTCCATCCACGATCAGTGGGCCTACAGTATTAGGTATCACTCACCACAATTTGTAGGAGGTTACAAGTGTGGATGGTTTTCAACCATTGTCTCTCGCATACTCGACTATGTCCTCATTCTATCCGTCTGTCTAGACACCAACGAATATATCTTCCGTCATCTTTAATGGTTTGACACATGGTCCGATTTTCTCTGAGTACTTGTTTTAGTCTTCATCATCCCATCCTTCCTCTTCATCGCTTTTTCCCTATTTAGCCCTTTCCTTTCTTTCTCTGTCAAATTTCTCCTCTTTCTCTTTCAGTGCTTCCTCATCCAGTTCATACATGTATCCCCTTTCACCTTCATAGGATGTCTAGTATTTCCAATGACCACATACCCTTCTCTAGAGGGCAAGTGTCCCGAACAGAGCATTCGTCAAGTGTTTGTGGACTCTGGGCACTGCAATACCCTACACTCTTTTTGGCAAGCCTCTCTTCAATTATCTTTTCCCCTCCTGGTGCGGTCCAATCCTCCTTTGGTGCATACTGACTTCCTCCTATTCCCCAATCTTCTTTTGTGGTTTCGCTTCCGCTCACCTTCAAGTCCTTTGTTGTTGCGTATCCCAGCATGTTGATGGCTATTATCTCTTTTCTCTCCTGATATGGCTTGAGCTTCGACCCGTTAATGGCATCTGATAGCAGCGTTCTATCTAGATTCTCCAATTTGATTGCTCTGTTCTCACAAACCTCTCTAATTTTAAAGGGTTTGAGCCACCGAACTTTGAACTTCCCTAGCTTGATCTTGTTGCAACCGTTATATTTCAAAACTAACTGGCCTAATCGAAAATTCATTTGATATAGGTGTTTGTCATGCCTGAATTTTCTTCTCTTCTACATTGCCTCCATCACCCACTATGCCATAACTCTTCATCCGTCAAGTTTGTTGAGCTGGAATAACTGCTCCTTCAAACTCTCTATGTCACCCAATCTATTCTCAACCGCTATTCTCAGGCTCAACACCATGTACATTGTTGGTACTATTGCCTCTTGATCATACATTAGCTGGAATGGTGTGTGTCCAATCATTACTTCGTACGTCGTACGATACACCCATAGTATGGCAAGTAACCTTCCCTCCAAGTCAACTTCTTCCACATCACACAATTTGTGAATAATGGAAACAAGTACTTTGTTTGTAGATTCGTCCTAGCCCTTGGCTCTCACGTAGTATGGACTTGAGAGATTATGGAATATTTGAAACTCCGTCACCATCAACCGAATGACGTGGTTGACAAAATTCCCTCCTCGGTCATTGGTGATCTGTATGGGAATGTCGCACCTTGTAACTATTTGCTCATAGATAAATCTTGCCATACTCTATGCAGTGTTGTCCGGTAATGCCCGAGCCTCAGCCCATTTCTTCAAGTATTCGGTGGCAATGACTATGTATCTGCATTGATGCAACTAGCTGACTTTCAATGGTCCAATAAAGTCTAGCCCCCACCGTTTGAACTCCTAAGGTTGGGATGGGAACAATGGCATGAAGCCCCTTTTTAGAGGCTTCCCAACTCTCTGACATGTGTCACAACTGGTCACCCACCCTCGAGTGTCTATGTGTCCCGTCAGCCACCACAATCCTACCAGAAGAACTTTTCATGTTGTGGCATCTGGTCCCATGTGTCCTCTGACCAGACCTTCATGTGCTTCTTTTAGTACGTCGAGAATCTATTCCTCCATAACGCATCACCTCAAGATTTGGTCTGACCCCATCTTGTATAGTAGCCCATTGATGAGCTGGCAGGTCTTGCTCTTCGGTATGAGTTTCCTTCGTTCGACTAGCGGCATTTCTTAAGGGAATTTTGACGTTGACAAGTATTCTTCAATTGTCTCATACCATGAAAGGAGTGCAACAATCTAGAATAGATGAGCATCCGGAAAGTCTTCATTCACCCTACCTTCAGTGGGTTCACCAAATCGAATGCGTGAAAACTGGTCGACGATCACATGACTTTTTCCAAGACATACAATTATTGTGAATGTGAACTCTTGTAGCAAGAGAAGCCATCGACTCACTCTCCCCTGGACGATGGGTTTGTTGACCAAGTACATGAGAGCCTGGTGGTCAACATAAAATGTGAACGGTGTCGCCAATAGATAGTGCCTAAACTTATGCACTGTGTACACCATCCCAAGAGCTTCCCTCTTCGTCGTACTATAGCTTTGCTCTGCCTTTGACAGCAACCGACTTGCAAAGAACACCGGGTGATCCAACCCCTATACTACTACTTGTGACAGTGTTGCACCGATTGCAAAATTGGAAGCATCCACATGTACGTGAAATTCTTTGTTCCAATTTGGGTATGCCAATATCGGTGAATTGATTAGTCGTACCTTCAATTCATTAAATGCTTTCTCTTAGTCCTCCGCCCACACGAATAGTTGTCCCTTCCCGATGAGTATGTCAAGTGGATAGGAAATCTATGGAAAGTTCTTAATGAACCGTTAGTAGTACACCACATGTCTCGGAAAGGATTTTACGCCAATGACGTTCTGTGGAGCTTCCATTTGTACAATGACCCTTATCTTGTCTAGGTTTGTCTTCAATCCGACTTTACAAACAATGTGTCCCAATAGCTTCCTTTGGGGTACCATGAATCAACACTTCTTCGGATTCAATGCTAGTTAGGCTACCCTGCGCCTCTCCATACTCTCCCAACGCTTTTAGGTACTTCTCCTTGTCACTATAAATTGACCAATTATCCAAAAATGCTTTAAAGTTGCCAACCAACATTTTGTCAAAAATATGCAGAATTATTCACTAAAAAGTAGTAAGTGCGTTACACAACCCGAATGGCATTTGATTGTACGCGTACCCTCCATCTTTGACTACAAACATTGTCTTCAGTTTGTCTTGTTCTACAATGCTTATCTGATTGTACCCAGAAAACCTGTCCATGAATGAGTACATCTCATGTCCTATTACTTCTTTGAGGATTGTATCGGTGAAGGGGATAGGAAACAGGTCTTTGATTGTCACTACATTCAGACTTTGAAAATCCCCACATAGCTGAATCTGTTTAGATTCCTTCTTCAATGAGATGATGATCGGTGACACCCAATCGCTAACTTCCACTTTGAATATAATTCTCGCTTCCAACATTTTTTCAATCTCATCATGTACCTTGGCGTTGTAGTTCTTGTTCATTTTGTATGGCATCTTCCATACAGGTTGTGCTCCTAGTACAAGAGGGATCCTATGTACGCATAATTCTAGTGGTATTCCCTTCAAATATTTGTACACTCCATGAAGATTTTAAACGCAGTCACCTTCAGTACGGGATCCCAACCATCACCGACCAGGATTGTTTTTGGCTTGTCTTCCTCTCCCAGATTCACTATTTTCATCTTTGGTTCCTCGTACTTGATTAGTTTGTCCCATTCAAACTTGTGGGCTGGCATATCGTCCAGTTCTGCTACCCCTTCTTTATATTCTCCATACTCAAGTGGAAATGTCTGGGTCGTCATACCCTTATCTTCTTCCTCTACTTCTCCGACTTGCAGCATGTTACATTCTAGGTGAAACACCTCGCAATCTTCCATTTTCCAATGAAACAAGCCATTTAGGGGAACTTGTCTCGTCCTCCAAGCAACTCTCGAGATCAAGTATGCCTTCATTATTCGGCTCCATAACCTTTCTTCCTTCATCCGTATCTGACTCTCCCTCGTTGGATTCTGATCCTAAGGATGCCAATTCTTCGTTTATGGCTTGGTTCTTCAGATCTATGATGTACTTTCTCCTATTGCTTTCAATCAAGAGTGTGTTCCGCTTCCAGTTGTGATCTGCCTTAGCGGCAATCAACCATCCTCTCCTAAGTAGTGCATCGTACACTTTCTTCTATAATGGGATGACAACAAAGTTCTGAAGGAACTATTGTGTGTTGATCATTACTTTTTGTGCCATCAATGTACCGATAGGTTTGATGCCATGTTGATCTGCGCCTACTAGATTGAATGTTGGGGACCAAAGAGTTGGCTCTCCCAGAAACTTTCATGTTTCTTTTGGTAGTAAGTTCACTCCCGAGCCTCTGTTGATGATGGTGTTTAAGAGTTTCCTCCCCATGATTTCCATTTGTACGATCCTAGGCTTCCTCCTGACGTTTACTGCGAGTAGCATTGAGTCCATGGCCTCCCCTACCGGTTGTGTTGTACTCTTGGTTGGACCTTCCTAATGGCTTTTGTTCTCTTCGATAACATTAGTGAGTGCTACTCTTAGTTGGGGCATCGTCTGCAAAAGGCCTGTACCTTGATGGGTACGATTGTGTGTAGCACTTGTATTATGTTCTTCTAAAACTCCGACTACAACAACATACTAGTTACTTTGTTGGAGGTTCTTCGTTCCTTGGCCATTGCCTCTTCCACTTGCGCCCTAGCCTCTCATGGTCTTTTTTTCTCCGTACGAGGGTCTCAATAGATAGCTTTCTTTGTTTGTGCTCTAGTAATCACCAAAACCTCCTGGTCATCCACCTCCAGCATATTTATATCTTTCTACTTCAAGTAGTCGATATTGTCGTGATCGTCGCTTGATCCACACCACTTACAGAGTCTTCCTCCCGTACCTCAATTATTTTGGCATTCCCTAGCAAAGTGACCCCATTCATTGCATTTTTGGCACTATATCATAGGTCTTCGTTTATTGTCGTACTATATTTTGCTTCTCGGACCATTGCTATTGCTTCTTCTATTGTTTCAGTAACCTCCAAGGGATATGTTGCTATTGTTTTGAGGCTACAGTGGTGTGGTCAGAGGGGTTGACTATTCCCCTTGTGTGAAGAATACCTGCATACTTCACTTCAAATTGTATGAGCACTCCTTGATGGAGTGTCCCATAATTTGGTAGATGTCACAAAAGAGTTTCTTTAGGCAGTTTGCCTTAGTATGACATATTTTGCATTCAATACACCATAATTATTTGGATTCCTTGGAATTCTTCTTTTCCACCTTCAGTTCTGTTGTGACCTTTTCACACATTGCCCCATTCAAAATGGGGACCCTTCGTTGTTGCTTCATTCTGGTCTTTTTGGCTTTGGTTTTTCTCTCTCTCTGTCTCTTTTCTGATATCTACCTTTTCGGGGACATTCTGTTTGCGAGCTTAAACGAGAATTTGGCCAAATCCATAGAATTAGGGTTTTGAACTTTCCAACCAATTTGTGGTCAAAAGAGGTGAATAAATTGAAAACAGGGCTCAACATTGTTGTCAGTATGCTTCCAGCAAGTTTCCACTGAAATTTCATCAGATTCCGACAACTTACTATTTTTAGTAAGTGTGCAATTCAGAGCATTTCCTCAACATTTTTGAAGTTTTAATAGTCACACTGAATTTAGAGCATATCAAGCTGCTCACTGGCAAAATTTGAGCTGAAATAGACAACTTGCTATTTTTAGCAGTCCAGCTTCCAGAGCAAATTTCAGGGTTTATATGCAGAAGTTTTCAGTGCATGTTTGAGGATTCCTTCTAGGTTTTTTGAGACCTTCGCGATGGTATAACAAGCAAAGTGAGATAATGAATTTTAGAGTTTAGCCTTCGGAGGCTATTTTTAGGGTTTGCGTGTCAGGGTTTTCTTTGCATGTCTGCATATTCTTTATGGGTTTTTCGAGAGCTACGCAGTGATGTGACATGCAAATGGAAATAATCACTTATTCAGGAACTTACTATTTTTAGCAAATGCATTCCGGCAGCCACCTCCCAGCACTTCAGAATCACAAACTGATCGCAATGCAACAGAAACGAAGACAAACGGAGGTCATTTGATATACATGCAGGTCAAATTAGGGTTTCTAGCTTCGGGACCCAAAAAGAGGGGTAAAAAGTCAGAATTTTCGAAAACCAGTGTATACCACCGCAATCAGCATCTTTCAAGCTATCCGCTATTAAAATTTGAAGGCAAACGAAGCACTTACTATGTAATTGGAGTCGTGGAGGTATCAGAAACAAGCCTTTACTATAAATAGCAGACCACCTTCAGAAATGGGCTAAAAATAGCACGCCAACTCAGAATAGCAGTGTTAACAGACTGACAGATTCATGAAGATCCAGTGTTCAAAATTTCAAAGCAATCCGAGCTTCAGAAGTATGGAAATCAGAAGACTTACTATTTATAGAAAAGCATGAAGAAGCTGGTGAAGACAAGGAAAATGGCTAAGTCTGAGACTTCATCCTGCACCACCATGAAAATGTGCCCATCTCAGCTGAAAGCCAGGAAAATCTTTAAGTGTTTGAAATATCCTCTTGCCACCTCCAAATGCGCCCTCTTCAGCAAGTCAAGATGATTGAAAATTTTCTAAGTATGAAGTTTCATCCTCCTCACCCATCAAAATGCGCCCTCAAGGGGTGAAGGATGAAAATGTTTAAAAGGCATAAAGTTTATCCTCCTGCCTAGGCAAAATGTGCCCACCTTGAGAAGGTTGATAGGAAAATATTCTAAGGCATAAATATCCACCTCACATGCTAAAATGCGCCATGTCTAGAGGAAAGTCAAAGAGTCAAGGATGTTAATCCTCCTCCCATGCTCAAATGCGCCCAAATGAGGGCATGTGAAGACAAAAAAGGAAAGAAGCTCAAAGGTCAAAACAAGTCAAGGGCATTGGAAGTTATATCCTCCACACATGCTAGAATGCGCTCAAGCAAGGAAGTCAAAAGAAGAAAGTCAAAGATACTCATCCTCCTCTACATGCCATATGCGCCCATGTATTAAACTTTATCCACTTCACTATATGAAATGCGCCATCCTCTTCAAGTGCTAAATGCACCATGTAAAAGGTAAGTATTGAGGGTAAGGTGGTGAACAAGATAAAGTATGGTGAAATAAGTAACCTTGGCGTGGTTAATATCCTTCATGAAGTATAATATGCGCCCAAGGTGAAATAAGTAAGAAGGTGGTGATGGTGAAAATAAAGAGTTGCCTAGGCGTTGAGAGTAAAGATGGTAAATAATGCTAAGCGTTGAAAGTTTAATATCCTTCATGATAAGGAAAATGCGCCCAAGATGCAAGGGGGAGAAACGATAATTGCTAAGGCGTGGGAATTTAAATGTGCTAGGCGTTAGAATTCTAAAAGGAAGAATGTCCTTCATGGTATATAATATGCGCCCAAGGCATTTAAAAGGAAAATCTTCTAAGTGAATAGATAAAAATTTTCCTCACCACAAGCAAAATGAATGAAGTTGAATAAATTTTCTGAGGCAAGTGCAAAATGTGCTAAATGATTTTAAAATTTCTCTAAGGCACAAGTATTTTCTTCCTTAGGAAAATCACGCCTAAGTCTGGTGAAGTGATAAAATTTTCCTGAAGCATGAATAGTTTTCCAGAGATGGAGTCAAATGATGCCAGCCACACGGGAACAATAAAAAATTTCCAAGTTAGAGCAACGAAGCACTCACAGAGATGAAGAAACGGAATTAAATTTCATAAAACAATTTTTTTTCTAAGGTTCAAAATTCAAGAAAATTAAATGAACCCGTTCGTTGTATACCCATGAATTCGACAAGTTCTGAAGAAAATTTTCTTCTGGGTATTGAGGATCTTCGATGAGAAGTTGATTTCTAAGTCTTCTGCACTTCGCCGAGGCCTTCAGGATGAAGAGTTTAATCAGTGCTCGAATTATGAATTTTCCTAAGGGGAAAATTTAAAATTTTCTAAGACAAATTAAATAAAATGTGTTTCCAAGATAAAGTTTTTCCAAAAGATGAATTTGAAGTGAATTGCCTAGATAATTTTGATTGAGTTCTTCACAAGTGAATTTCCCAGAGTCAGAGGTGAATAAAATTTAAAATTCAAATGACAGAGCTCCAGCTGGTGAATAAAATGTGTTAAAAGATGAATTTAAATTAAATATTTTCAAAAGTGAATTGAAATATGCCAATCAAAGTTGAAATTCTAGAAGGCCAAGATTCCAGGCGTCAGGTGACAAGTGTTGCAAATGCCAGAGAGGGAAAATTTGAATTCTTGAAATGAAGTAGTGGAGATTTAATGTACTGGCTAAACTTAGCCTCCTAGAATTCGAATTCCCTATATGAGCTGAAGATTCATTCATTCTTTTCACAGCTGAAGAGATTCGATTTGCTCTAAGTTTGATATTGCAGTGAGTTGCTGAGGCTGAAGGTGTTGAAGAAATTCAATTTGAGAAGAAGAGGATTGCTGAAGGTTGTTTTGAAGGAAAATATTGCTGAAACTAAAAGGTACGACTTGAAGTAAAGTTGCTGAAGAAGTTCGATTTTTGCTCTAAGTCACTTGAAGTTGCAGAGAACATTGCTGAAGGTTGTTTTGAAGGAAAATATTGCTGAAACTAAAAGGTACGACTTGAAGTAAAGTTGCTGAAGTAAATAGGCGCCAAGTCATTTGGAGGTTGCTGCGATTTGAAAATCTAAGTCTGAGCTCGTGAAGTGCGAAATTGGCTAAGTCTTTTTTTCGAAGTTGCTGATTGCTAGAGTGAAGTTGGACGATTTTCTATAAAGTGAAGTTGCTGAAGCTTACTTGCAAAACTTTCTAAGTGTTGAAAGTTAGAATTTGCTGAAGGAGAAGTTGAGGTTTGCAAAAGGAATATGAATGTTGCAGCTTCTCAAGTTTTTAAAGTCCACTGGCAGCCCCTGCACAATATTTTATTTATTTTCTAAGCTATTTGCTGATGATTGTTTATTGTTTTGTAGGATGGCTGAAGCAAGGACAACTGGCAAGGACAACAACGGTGCATCCAGGCAAGTTATTATCAAGAAGCTGAGCAAGCCTTTCATGCCAGAATCAAAGTTTGCTTCGAAGTTGGCCAAGCTGGCTGACACCAATTTGGGCTCTTTCAACCTAGAGACTTTCAAGAATCGAATAATAGGAATTGGAAGTCACCAACCTTCAATCACTTCGCACAACATTGTTCGAAGTGGACTATATGCAGCTGCTGGATTTCCACCAGCTATTCAGTGCTCGAAGCTAATGATGGAGTGTGCCAATTATTATGAGACTAATCACAGATCAATTATGTCACCAGATGGCCAAGTGTTAGCCAACCTCACTCCTACAGCTATTGGCGAAGCTTTCGGGATTCTAGCACATAAGAAGATGATTTACAAATCAAGGGAACGAGCTGAGCGAATGTATGCTTCTGCATTCGAGAAATGTACAGAAACGATCAATACTCGTTGGATGAGCAACCCCAAGCCCTCTCGTACAAAGTTGCCAAGGCAGATTATATCAGATGACTTGAAGCAGGAGTACTGTGACTTGATTATGATGCTAAGTAGAGTTGGAGGTTGCCCGCAGGCTTTTATTTTTAAACCATGGATGTTTTATTACATCAACCTCGTGCTGGAAGGAGAGGAGTATGTTGACTGGGCTGCGATGATCAGTGATAATTTGCATGAGCAGCTCCAGAGTTTCAGAAGAACGAAGACATTCTACATGGGCTCCCACCTTATTTACATGTTGGCTCGTATGACGAAATATAGGGGAATTTCATACAAGGAACCAGTTGGTTGTGGTTCTCATCAATTTAAAATCCATGAGGCTTGTCCACAGTTGCACCTGACAAGCACCACCCATTACAAGTGCGTCAATGATGCCTTTACCATGCATATCACAAGATCGCTTTAGGAGCGTATTCATCACAGGATCTCGAGGGAAGCTCAAGATTTGATTGAAAGGTATGGGTGCTGGTTAATACAATTTCCGAAGTTTTCTTACATCACGTTGCAAGATTTTTCCTCATATCCATATAGGCTGCCTAAGTACCCAACCAATAGGATTTTAATGTTAGAGATATCTAGGCAACTTGTTGCCTACGATAAGATTCAGAAGAGAAAGAAGGAGGGTGGAGTTGAGTTCCCGATTGTCATGGTTAATTCAGACGAAGTGTGTCCATCATTACAGGTAGCTAAAGAAGCTGAGAGTGAGCTTCAATTCTTTCATTTCTCTTATCACACCAGCAGACAGCATTATGATCCGCATAGCAATATCAGATGGATACTAACAGAAGAATTTAAACATAAGGAAAATATTGAGGATTATTGGGCTGGTGCATCAGACGAAGCTGAAGTCAGAAAAAGAATGTTCTCGAGGTTGCCATTAAGTATGATCAGGGAGTGTGAAGTCATTCCAGTACCAGACCAGGTGAGCGAGGACATGCATGTTCTCCATCCAGATTATGAGGCAGTGAGAGATACTCCACTTCCACTTCCAGATTGGTCAGAACCAGAGATTGTAGACTTGGACACACTTTCCATTCCAGTCTTAACATTTACCAGAGCATGGGTTGACAGACATGTGAATAGACTAAAGGGTGGGTCAATTTCCTTGACTTACAACTTGATGGGAGATCACAGGACACCCACTACCAGCAGAAAGAAACAAATTACTCGAGGTCCAGAATCTCGAAAGAAGGAGCTAGTTCGGCAGGAGCCTGTTCGGCCGGAGCCTCCACGAGTTGTAGTAGAATCACCCACGCCATTGGAGACATGTTCTCCAAGCATACAGGAGGTTTCTCTTTTCCCTGATCAAAGGAATGCATTGAATCAGGTGCAGGAGGTGCATGAAGAAAATCAGCCACCACGGAGAGAGTTGGTTGGCCAGAGTGTCAACGCACCTACTAGAGATGATCAGCAAACTAATGAGGGCACTGCTACCGACCCTCAGTTTCAGCATGAGTTAGAGGCGGCTTTGGAGGATGATGATATAGTTTCAGGAGATACTCAACCACTAGAGGCCGATTTGAACAAGTCCGTGAAGTAGAGGCACAAGAATAGCAGCCATTTGTTATTCAGCATGTTGTACCTGATTGGCTCAAAGATAGGATGAGAAGAAGCCTCAGTGAAGAGATTGATCCAGCGGTAGAGATGGAAGATTTTTTGAACAGGATCAGCGCCCCTCCACAAAAGAAGAGAGCACGAAAGTTTTCAAAGATATCAACTGACGAGGATGGCTCCCGCACCCTTCATATGGCGGTGCCATGAGTTGATTGTGATCAAGACGAAGCAGTGCCAGAGAACTATGTGGTCACAACTTTGGAGTTAGGACATCCCACAGGTGCACAGATTGTCGAAGAATGTGATAACTCCTATCAGGGGCTCAAAGACAAATTGTTTAAGAAGGAAGGAAAGTATAAGAAATTGAAGAAAGAACATAAGACATTGATAGGATACGTGCAACACTTGTCTCGTCCTTGTGGGTAGGAGGTTCCAGCAATAGAGCTTCCAGCCGAGTTATCCAGGGAGTCAGTTAGTGGCTTATTGGAGTTGAGAATGATGGCACATGAGGCAGATAAATGGGTTACAGGAGTTCGTGCCGAAACAAAAAAGTTCATGGAAGACCTTGCTCATGCTTACCAGCAGGCTTCCAGCATTACGGCACGTATGGAGGCAGTTGATCATGCCTGGGGCGATGCTTCTATCTATCAGGGAAAAGTTATTCAGCGTCTGGAGGCATTGAGGCATGTTCCTTTGCAGATGTTGATTAATGGAGGGGTCATTCAGGAGAATGACAGATATGACTTTTCTAGATGGTACTCTTCAGTAATCACAGGGCGTGGTTTCTTTGACGCAGCACAGGCAGATTCAGCTAGAGTCAGGAAGGCTATGATGAATATTGTTGACGGAGTCCCGAATACTTTGGAGGCAATCTTTGCTAGACAGCTAAATCCCGATGAGGTGACTACTAATAATTTGAGGAGTAGGCTGGCACCTTTCTTCTCAGAGGTGAAGACCTTTGTGCAGGACGACTTTGAGAACACTTCTACTTTCTCCAGCTTGATTCAGAGTATGCAAGATTCCTTAGTTGCTTGGAGAAAGTCTTGTGCATGGCATGAACAATTAGTCACGGTGTTAGAGTTTCAGCTTGACTGCATTCCACCTATTTCAGTTCAGGAGGTTGAGGCTGTACTTGTCAGATTCATTGAGTTTGCAGCCAGGGAAAAGGAGAATGGGAATGCCCTTCGAGATGATGATCTTCTAGAAGATTGATTGTGGGCATTAATTGCCTTCACTATTTTGGGAGTGAGTGGGAATCTTTGATTCATTTATTGTACCACTCCCTATTCTAGCGGTTTTTAGGGTTAGGGTTGAGGTGGCTCAATCTGAGCCATTCATTTGATTGTAATATGAGCCGTCCATTGGACTGGGCTATCTATATAAGGGGGAGACCCCCTCATTTGTAATTCATTAGAATTAGACTAGACGTCATACTAGAAAGTAGAAGAGAGATTGATAGTATAATTGTGTAGCTTAGCATAGCTTAGTTTGGAGGAGAAGGAAAGTTTTCCTTTGAAAACTTTTGTAAGAGATTGTTGTGTAAAACTTTCATAATAGAAGATCTTTTCATTGATGGTGAAATTCGTCTTTGTTATGGATAGCTAGCAAGGTTTCTTCATCCCTTCAATTCCAAGTAGCGTAAAGTAGCTTAAAGTAGAGTAATTTTCATTTCATGTAAGTAGACATTAGTTGTGGATTTGTGGCGTCAATCGAGGCAACTTCGTTCTAATCCATACCACTAGCAACTTGCTGACAGTAAGTTTGCCTTGCGTGGTCAACTGGAGCATTACATAAGCTTAACTTCAGTTGCAATTCATATTTTGGTATGCGTCGTCTTGATGGTATCTTGGTGTCGGATTGAAGCTTGAAAATTTCTCGCTATCCCCTTGAAGATTGCACCAACTTTGCGTAAGCTGTCCAACGTGAGGTGGAGCAGAGTTCGGTTGAAGCTGTTGAGATTGATCCCCAAGTCTAGCCTTAGAGTAGAATTTAGAACCCTCTTACCCTTGCACTCATTTCAATTCCATTCATCTTTGGTTAGTTTTAGGAAAATGTGCTTATTGCCAAATCATCCGCATTATATAAATCCCTTCCAATCATCCATCTACTGTTCACTGCAAGTATCCTGAACAATTGTGTAAGTCCCCTTGTAAAAACAGCAATTCACAACTAACCAACTGAGGGTATTCCAAAGCATTTCAGAACCTTGGAGTTGAACGTGCAATCTATCTCGCAATCTTAGCGCATGGAATACTTTGATCAAGAGAGAATGGAGTAGCCTTCGGACAACTTTGTTCTGCTGATTGGTGCGGTCACAAAAATCACATCAACAAGTTCCTTCATCATTCTCATCATGTCTCGTCTGAGGGCTTGTACGATTTTTTATTTGGCTTCACTACTCTACTTCGTACTTTCATCGTCATCTGTTCTTTTCTTCCCTTGAGAGGATGTCTTATTTTCACTCTTAGTGTCCATCGCCCAATTGTAGGCTTCATCGTACGAGGATGGAGGTACCACCTTCATTCTTTCAGAACGATGGAATTACTCCTTCGATAAACCAACACTTTTTCAAGCCATCCACCAGTTGCATCTCCAAGTTCACCAACAGTTCCTTGAGCCTACGATTGTAAGCTCATACATTCTCATGTTTCCCCTATTTTGTATTATAAATTTCGGCTCCTATCTCATTGTCATTTCTCAGGAGCCTGAATTCCTCTTAGAATGCTCTATTTACTGCTCCCCATGTGGCTCTCTGTGCTACTTCTAGTTCTGTGTACCAACCTATTGCAATGTCTAGTTCTAGAACGCTCTATTTACTGCTCCCCATGTGGCTCTTTGTGCTACATCTAGTTCTAGAACGCTCTATTTACTGCTCCCCATCTAGCTCTCTGTGCTACTTCTAGTTCTGTGTACCAATCTATTGAAATGCCTCTAAGAGTCGCTGGAAACACTCTCAACCAATAATCTAGATCTTCTTGTCCATTTGCTATACAGATAGTATTGCATGTCTTGCAATGTCGCACAGGATACTCTGAACCGTTCCTCGTGAACTTCGGCAATTTTTGCCTCTCAACACTCGAACTTGTTGGCGAAGTTACCATGTTTCTTCCCCGACGTCCTCCCTATGTGTTGGACCCGATTGGACTATTTCTCCCAAAACGTTTTGGTGTCTCTCTTGCACTCTCGGCCACGTACAGGTGGGTCTTCCACATGTCCCCTCTCAACATCCTCTACACCTCAAGTCTCTTGGGGGTTGTCCCTATACTCCCTCTGTCTAGGGGTTTTTGGTTCGGATCCTCCAATTCTTGGTTCTTCGTCGTTTGATATGGACAACTCTCAAATATGGTGTATGCATTTTCAAGTTCTTTTGTTAATTCGTTTTCATCATCTTTATATTTTTCCCTATTTGTTACAGACGGTGTCCTGAAAGCATCTTGGTTTGTTTCTCCGACAAGGGTTTTGTTCAATTCGGCAATATCTTGGTTTATTTCAATAAGGTCTCAATTTGCTTCTTCAATGATTCTTTTCAATCTTCTTCGTTGATCTTCATGTTCTTTTAATCTGAGTGATCTTCGTAGTCGTTCTTCGGGTGTTTCTTACCTACTTGGTGTTCGGTTTTATCCTTGTTGGGTCATATAGGCATTAATTTATGAGAGTACACCTACGACTAGTGTCGCGTTCTTCCTCCTCCCGTTTGCTTCCTTCACCGTTCTTGGTCACTCTCAGCTCGCAGGTCTTGCAATATGATGTAGTGACAAGCGATCAACCTTGGTAATCTGTTGAGGAGGTGGTCGACCTTTGGATTGACGTGCAATCTATCCCAGATGACCACCTAAGGGATCCCTCACATGAGAGCCTCCCTCCGAACGTGATCCCTCAACAAGATGTCCCACAAGTTTATGAGATCCTTCGTTAACACATCTTCTATATCTTTGTTGGCTTGTACTAGCTCTTCGACTAGCTGACTCATTACGATGCCATTCTCCCATTTGAGTGATGTTTAACAAGTTGAATTTGGCAACAGCACCAAATGTTTACTCACGGGGATGAATTGACAATGTACTAGAGTAAACAAGAATGTAATTCACAGAGCATGTACAAGACACATTCACGAATGCATAATGTGCATAGACTGATAGTACTTCATTCATTAATGCAATAGAACTAGAATACAATCATCCGTCCTATGTCAACATATCTTGTGTCATAACATAACATCATAATGTATCCCAACTACAATGAACCAAAGTATAAATAGTTGTTGGCAGTGGTTGAGAACACCAACTGTCACGACTACCTATTACAACTAATCCAACTAGTTAGGGACTTAATTCCCAAAACATGTAATAATAAAATATTTTTCTACCTATACTATAGTTTTATTTAAATGCATTAATTGGCCGACTATAGATCATCTTTTGTGTGTGCCAATCCAATTCAATGTGTGATCTCCTAGTCAATTCGCAAGGTTGTCATGTCATGGTCTTTATTCTTCAACTAGCAACTTTTGCAAGATGATGATAATCGCCACATCTATAACAAGTAATAATGATGATGTTTGAAATAGCATCAAAAGCATTGGCAAATGGGAAAAAATGTTAAATTAGTTGTTGTCTTTTCCTTTCCAAATATGGCTCAAAGTTCCATCTAGCAATGGTTGGAAAGGATGGCATAAGAAGAGAAAATTTCTGCCTTGGACTCACAAGTTGGAAAAAGCACATAGAAGTTCAACCCAACTTTGTGAAAGCAGCATGATCAAAGACGTCTTCCACCCAGCACTATGAAAAGATAGCAAATCTATCTTGAGCAAACATTTGTAGTGGCTTAGCCACTCAATAATTCCCCCAGGTTAAGTGAAAGCAGCAACAATGCCAAGGGCACACACTAGGGATGGTTGAACCACTTAGAAGTAACAAGTGCCTACTAGAGATGGCTTAGCCATGAGAAATTTCTGCCAACATTGTAAAACTTGGTATACATCTTGTAAAATTCCACTTTAGTCTTAAGCCATATCAATTTTTCCTAGGTTTTAAGTAAAAAGATGGCAAAACCATATAAGAACTCCACTGGCATTAGAAACAGGGTTTAAGTGACAAAAGGTTCCACTTGAATCATTAAAACAATGGCATACATAAAGAAGGCATACGCCTGGGCTGTTATGGCTAATTTTAAGGATTTCAAATCATAAAAATTGGCTTAAGTGATTAGTTTCAACTTTCAACACTCACTTGGAAAAGGTGTCATATTTCAACTTGGGCACATTCTGTGCATGGTTCAGCCACTGTAGATATCTGTTCAAGTCAAAACAATTAGATGTTTTTGTACAAGGGAAAACTTGACATAAGAGGCTCCACCCAAGTATTTTAGGCACACACTTCCCATGGCTTACCCACTCAATTTCTCTGGCCAAATCAGAAACGAGCTCAGACGCTCATAAAGTGTACCTTTGAGTTTGAAACAAGAGGCTTAAACGGCAACAACGTATGCTAGGTGCACTTGGGCTGGAAGGCTGTTTTCAAGTGTCAAAAGAAACTAAAATTAGCTCCTGGGTCTGAATGCTAGTGAGCTTAATGGCAAAGGCATATGAATGGCACTTGAGTATTTGATAACAAAAGTTTATTGACAAACCTACTTGAAGAAGGTGCCTAGGTTCAAATAACTGAGCTTTGAGTGTTAAATACAGCTGATTTTGGCACTTGACAGGCTGCAGTCAGCAGCAGCAACAAATTGACATGCCTAAGAGAGATTTTGGTATGTTTCAGAAGCATTTTCAGGCCCTACAGCTGCAAAGAATAGCATTTTCAATTGCTATTGCAGAAGTTTTGCAAGCAATCGCCTAGGATTTTATGTATCAGTAGTTTGAGAGGTTAGAATAGCCAGGTTTTCAACATCAGCATGCTATTTCAGTGAGCTAAAGTTTTTAGCTTTGGCAACCTTTTTTGGTGATTGAATCATATTCTTGGATTTCTGGAGTTTGTATTGCTAATCTCCACTGCCTAGGGTTTGTGTTGCTTTATGGATTCATGGTCAACAGCTAAGGTTTTAAGGTTCAGATCATCATATTCATGTTGTTCCACAGAGGCCATCAGATTTGATGAAGCCGTCAGTAGTTCTCACTCGGCAAGTTTGGATTGATAAGGTCACATGGTGACTGGGTTCTAAGTTCATCAAAGGCTTCTTTATGTTTGAGTGCAAAAAATGCTTCAAAATCGTAGAGGATGCTAATGTGCAAATTGCTATTTTTGGCTATGGCTAATTCCGACCATGGCTATTTCTAATGTCTTAACTGTAGATAGCGATGAGGGCCTATTTTCAAGCCATTTTATTTAAGTTTTGTTTTATTAGTTGTTTTGGATATATTTTCTTTAAGTTAATTTCTTTCCAGTTTTTTTGCATCTTTGGAGAGGTTTGTTTCAAACTTTTTAGCATATTTAACTATTATTCTCAAATCTCTAAAAGCTTATTCATTGTAACCTATAAGTACCTTGGGCACAAGATATCCTTAATAGTAGTTGATGCTACACTTATACTACATAAACTATCGTTCAAAGTTGAAATTATTGTTAAAAATGTGTTATGCAATTTCATCGAGTAAATTGAAAATAGATAGTAATAAGTCAAGCGATGTATTGATGATATCTATTTACCAAAGTTGTGGTTTTGTATACAGCTTAGCTATTTATTTCTTGAAGTTGTGTGTTGTTATTTCTTCAATCCTTGTTTGCAATGAATAGTTGATATCTATTTTAGCCAGCCTAAAGGTGTCATTTGTGCGTTTGGATTGGTAATTTTTTTCCTTCAATATCTAAACATTTCATTTGCAAGGCACGGCTGTTAACACTTCTTTGCATTTATCTAAGGAAAAAACACTGGCAAATAATTATTTCCTTTATGCAAACCCCCTAAGAGAATATTGTAAAATGTGCATATCCATATATCTCGTCTATAGTTTTAGTCTAAGTTACTTTTTCTTAGGTTTAAGTTTAGTTTAGATCTCAAGGGGCTTCCCCTCCTAATTTGACGACAGACCCCACACACTGTGCTGTTTTGTGGTGTTTTGCAAAACACAAAATAAAATATTAACAGATCAATGGTTGGTTTTATAGTAATATTTATATAATTTGAATTTAATAGTAGAAATCTCTCTTTTTATATGATATACACTTATTATAACATCAATTTAAAAATAAAGAGCATGAATACCTCAAAATCCCATTCTCCATAAAGATCTTTGTCATTTACATCAGCCCATACATAAGTATGTGCTTTTAATTGACTGGAACCGTTTTGTTGCTTCTCATTGTCCTGTTATTTGAACACAAGAAGAAAGTTAGATATTAATATTGGTATACAGTGTGGATATTTTTTTATCAGAAAAAAGAAAAACTTAAATTCTTTAGTTATACATATGCATGTATTTGTGTATGCATATAAATCATTTACAATGTATAGAACAAAATCTACTAATACTTGTTTTCTTTGTGTGTAATCAGAGATCCAGGCATTTGAGTCCATTAACAACAGAGTAGGTTAAACTACAACAACTAATGGTCACATAGAAACCAGCTATATTTCAGGAGCCATACTAAATTTGTGACACATACTATCAACTTAGACAAAAGATAGATCTAGTTTACAGAAGTCAAAAAGGATAGCCAAGATGCAAGCTCTCTAGTTTTAAACATTCAACAATAGCCAAAAGAGGAGATTTAGCCATTCAATTAAGGAACCTGTGAGTGATGGAAAGAATAGTTTCCAACTTTCCTTAGGTCCTTGGGGTTCTGCATTCTCCATTGGTGCTGGCATTTCAATTTGTTATTGTTTGAGTGGGTTCCATAACATGTTGATGGTGTTGGAAAAGGGGCAAGACCTGCTTATAGGTGAGAGTGGATTACTTAAACTATGTTATCATTTTTTGGATGCTCACGTTTGATTTTGGAGTCACTTCATTTATACTAATTGTCCTAAAAGTGACCAAGTACAACCTGATCTTTCAGAAGAGCTTGACTGTTTTAAAGAATAACCTCATGAAGGATTTTGTTATCCTCTGACTATATCTTTACATCATGATTGGGATATCATTTACCTTCTTAAGATAAAGAGCCAGCATCAATACTGAAGCTGCATGGACTGATCATTATGATCAGGATATTGAGGATTGGAAATGCACTTAGTATCACCAGAATTTAAGGCATTTTTCCTTGTTTCAGCCTAATTTGAATCTACAAACAAGTGCATAACTGAAATTAAGGAAGTCAGCCACTGTCGAGAGCAGTTGGGTAGGTCTTGTATAAATTTTCCAGAGGAAAATCAGCAAGGATGAATGTCAATGGTTGTTGGAGCTCTTATAGCTGCTGCAAACCAATGGCTTGGTGAGGTATGGATTAGGAATGGCAAAGGGGACTGGTTTTGTAACAGGAACTGAAAGGTTTGGGATCTTTGATAAGAGAGTACCAGCAGGACAGGAAGAAGGAACACCCTGTAAAGAAAATTGAAGATTGTGATCAAATCAAGAAAATTGAAATTTTCCATCAATTTTATTTTTCCATAATATTTGGTCAAAAAAATTTAGTTTTTGTGATTTTTTTTCAATATCTACAGCAATCCTTTTATGATTTTCCCTAACCCTAAACCTAAACCAACCCTTACCCTAACACAATTTTTCCCAATTAATTGAAAAATGTTTATCTTTGGATTTGACGAGTTATTCTTGAGAAAGATTTTTGCTACTATGATTCAGAATTTCAGACTATGAAAATTGAAAAAATCAGCAATAAATCACAATGAATTGGAAATTTCCCCTGAAACTGCTTTTTTCAAGTGAAATATCCCAAGATAATATAAACATTGCCTGAAATTATTTTTTCCCAGTTTTTTGCAAATTTTTAAGGATTAAATCATTGAAAAGTCATGATTAAATTGTGAATCACAATAAAATCAGTAAAGTTAGGGTTTCTGGCAAAAATTTTGTCCAAAAAAGTACAGTTTCTGAATTTTTTAATTTCTGCAGTGATTTTTTATTATTTTTCCTTAATCCTAACCCAATTTTTTCCTAATAATATCCTGAAGTTTTGGAAAAAAATTCTCTTTCATTTGCCAATTACTTCCAAGAAAGATTTTTGCTACTATGATTCCAAAACTTTTCCATTATGACATTTATGATTCTTCCTTACTCATGTAATCGGACTCCCTAGAAAATTTGACATAAACAGGCTTTGTAATAATTGCTGCTATGTTGGATTCACCAATGTAAAGGTGCTTTGAGTTTTAGTTCATTTATCAACATTGAGCTTTCAAAACAACAGATACATATATTCTGAAATATTCATAACCTGTAACGTCCCCTATCCTAATTTGCCCTAGAATTTGCCTATTGATCACAAATTGCCACAAACTAGGGTTAAGGTTTTCATCTTATCAAATGAATTGCTCTTTATTGGTGGAATCCTTGATCGAAACCTGCATGAACGATATTTCCACATGTACATAAATCGTGTTAGCATTAATATCATGTTATCTAATTGTAGCTTGAGAATCCGTCCATGAATGAGTACATTTCATGACCAGCCACTTCTTCAAGAATGGTGTCGATGAAAGGGGTTGGGAAGGGGTCCTTGATCATCACCACATTCAAACTTCTGAAATCTACGCATATCTGAATTAGTTTGGATTCCTTTAGTGAAATGACAATCGGTGAAACCCAGTCACTGGCTTCTACTTTGAAAATGATCCCTACTTCTAGCATTTTCTTGATTTCTTCTTGTACCTTGGCAGTGTAGTTTTTAATCATCCAATATGGTCTCTTATGTACGGGTTGTGCTCATGTTACGATGGGGATACTATGTACGCACAATTCTAACAGTATCCCTTTGAGATCTTTATACGTCCAAGCGAATGCATCCTTGTACTCCATGAATTTCTTGAATGTTGCCTCCTTCAATATAGGGTCCCAATCATCTCCGACCAAGATTGTCTTTGGTTTGTCTTCATCCCCCAAGTTCACCTTTTTCATCCTTGGTTCCTCATACTTGATTATTTTGTCTTGTTTGAACTTATAGGTTGACGTATCATCCAATTTTGCTACCCTTGTATTCTTCGTACTCGGTAAGAAATGTTTGGGTAGTCGTGCTATTATCTTCTTCTTCCTCGATCTCCCCAATTTGTAGCATGTTGCAATCCAGGTGGAACACCTCATAGTCCTCCATCTGCCAATGGAATAGACCGTTGAGAGAACTAGTCTCATCTTTAGAGCAACTCTCGAGGTCAAGTACCCCTTCATCATTGGGTTCCATAAACTTTTTTCCTTCGTAAGCATCTAATTCTCCTTCGTCATACTATGACTTGGAAGACGCCAACTCTTCGCTCACGGCCTGATTCTTCAAGTCAATGATGTACTTTCTTCCACCACTCTCGATGGAGAGTGTTTTGTTTCCAGTTGTGATCCTCTTTGGCTACAATCAACCACCCTCTCCCAAGCAGTGCATCGTACACCTCCTTCTACAATAGAATGACGACAAAGTTCAGCAGTTGTTGTGTCGATTGTCACCTTTTGTGCCATTAGTGTACTTAATGGTTTGATCCCTGTTGTGACCTTTTCACACATCGCCCCATTCAAAATGGGGACCCCCTAGTTTTTGCTTCATTCTGGTCTTTTGGCTTTGGTTTTTGTCTTCCTCTCTCTTTCTGTCTCTTTTCTGATTATCTGCCTTCCGGGGGTGTGCCCGTCATTGAACTTAAACATGAAATTTTGGCCAAGTCTGAAAATTAGGGTTTCCACCTTTTGGGTCAGTCTGAGGTCAAAAGAAGTGAATGAATTGAAAACAGAGCCTAACGTTGCTGTCAGGGTGCTCCCAATGGACTCTCAGCTAAATTTCATCAGATTCCGACAACTTACTATTTTTAGTAAGTGTATAATTCAGGGCATTTCGTCAGCATTCCTAAAGTTTTGACAGTCACACTACATCCAAAACACATCAAGCTGCTCGCACGCAAAATTTGAGCTGAAACGGACAACTTGCTATTTTTAGCAGTTTAGCTTCCAGAGCAGATTCTGGGGCCTATATGCAGAGTTTCTCGTTGCATGTCTGAGGATTCCTTCTGGGTTTTCTGAGACCTTCGCGATGGTGTAACATGCAAAGTGAGATAACAACTTTCAGAGTTCGGCCTTCAGAGGCTATTTTTAGGTTCTGCATGTCAAAGTTTTCTTTGCATGTTTGCATATTCCTGGTGGGTTTTTCGAGACCTTCGTAGTGGTATAACATGCAAGCCAAGATCAGAACTTTTTTCAGAAGCCGCCTTCCGAGGCTATTTTAGGGTTTGCATGTCATAGTTTTCAGCGCATGTCGAATGATTCTTTCTGGGTTTTCTGAAACCTACGCAGTGATGTGACACACAAAGCAAGATAATCACTCCTTCAGCAACTTGCTATTTTTAGCAGGTGCATTATGGCAGCCACTTCCCAGTACATCATAATCACTAACTGATCGCAATGCAACAGAAACGAAATCAAACAGAGTTGCAAAGGCTGGAAAATCAAACACTTGCTATTTTTAGCAAGTTGACACAGAAATTAGGGTTTCCTAAATTTGGGGCAAAACACGACAAGCATGCAGGAACGACATCCAGTCACGATCACCACACTTCAGGCATTCAGCAAGTGAAATTTGAAAACATTCTGAGGAATTACTATTTTTAGTAAGTTGCTAAAAATAGGAGGTCAACAGCAGACGCCAATGTCAACAGGCAAGTCACCCGATAAGGAACCCCCCTTTCGAATTTCAAGTCAAACGGAGATGTGGAGGTATCAGAAGTAGGAATTTACTATAAATAGCAAACTACCTTCAAATTATGCTATTTTTAGCAGGCCAACTCGGAATAGTAGTGTCAACAGGTTGATGAAGTCAGGAAAATCCACTGTTCAAAATTTCAAAGCAATCTAAGCCTCTGAGATGTGAAAATCAAAAGACTTACTATTTATAGTAAGGCGTGAAGAAGCTAGCGAAGACAAGAAAAATGGCTAAGTGTTAGACTCCATCCTGCACACATGCCTAAATGCGCCCTGCTTGATGAAGAAACATAAAAATTTTCTAAGGCACAAGTTTCATCCACCTCCTATGGCAAAATGCGCCCTCATGCAAGGTCTCATGTTTGAAAATTCTTCTAAGTTAGAAACTCGTCCTCCTCTTATGCCTAAATGCGCCCTCAAAGTGGATGACTTCAAAGAAAAATTTCTAAGTATAAAACTTCATCCACCTCCTATGGCCAAATGCGCCCATCTTGAGAGGAAGTCAAAGATTCAAAGAAGTGGTAAAATGCGCTCAAGCTTCATCCTTCAGCCTAGGCAAAATGCGCCCAAATGGGGCCATGTAAGGACAAAACAAGTCAGTCAAAGAGTCACATGCTAGGCGTTGGAAATTGAAAATCCCTCTCCCCCTCCTATATGCGCCCATCTTCCACACATAGCAAAATGCGCCCAAATGGGGCCATGTGAAGACAAAAATAAGGAAGCTCAAGGGTCATCCTTCACATCATAGGATATGCGCGCAAACAAGAAGTCAACAAGTCAAAGCAAATGCTAAAAGTTTCTAAGTTAGAAACTCGTCCTCCTCTTATGCCTAAATGCGCACAAAAGAGGGCATGTGAGGAAAAAAACGAGGGAGATGAAAGGTCACATGTTGGAGGCATTCAAATTGTTTTATCCTTCAACATGTGTGAAATGCGCCAGAGGTAAAGGGTGGTGTAAATGTTGCTAGGCATTGAAAGTGCTAAGTGATGAATAATGATGCTAGACGTGTTGAATATTCACCTTCAATTGTGATATGTGCCCAAAGTTGATAAGGGTGATGAGTATAATATGTTGGGCGTTGGGAATATTAAGGTGGTGAAAACAAAGAATTGCCTAGGCGTTGGAAATTTAATGAGAAATAAAGCATGTTAAGTATGATGTGCTTTCAAGAAAGATTTTCTAAGAGAAGTTGATGAATTTTCTCACCACAGGAAGATGAATGAAGTTGAATAAAATTTCCTAAGGCGAAATTTTCAAAATACAAGGTGATTTAAAATTTTTCTAAGGCAAAATATTTTCTTCCTTGAGAAAATACGCCTAGACTTGGAGGTGATAAAATTTTCCTGAAGCACGAGTGAATTGTTAAGAGATTAAGTCGGAGAATGTTGGCACTGCAGGATTAATAATATTTCAAGTCATAGCAACACAAGATATTCACAGATGAAGAACGGGATTAAATTGATTGGAATAATATTTTTTCTAAGGTTCAAAAAATTTAAAATTTTAAATGAACCCGTTCGTTGTGTACCCATGGATTCGACAAGTTCTAAAGAAAATTTTCTTCTGGGTACTGATGATCTTTGATGAGAAATGGATTTCCATGTCTTCTGCACTTTGCCAATGCTTTTTGAGTGAGGAATTTAATTGGTGCTCGAATTCTGAATTTTCTTAAGGGAAATTTTAAAATTTTCCAAGGCAAATTTGAATAAAATGTGTTTTCAAAAGGAAAATGCTTTGACGATGAATTTAAAGTGAATTGCCTAGATATTTTTGATTGAATTCTTCACAGATGAATTTTCCAGAGCGTCAGAGGTGATTAAAATTTAAAATTTGCAAGACAAAACTTCAGCTGGTGAATGGAAATTGCTAAAAGATGAATTTAAATTAAAAAATTTCGAAAGTGAATTTAAAAGATGCCAGTCAAAGTTGAACTTCTAGAAGAATAAGATTCCAGACGTCGAAAGACAAGTGTCGAAAATACCAGAGAGGGAAAATTCGAATTCTTGAAATGAAGTAGTGGAGATTTAATATACTGGCTAAACTTAGCCTTCTTCTAGAATTCGATTTTCCTATAAGAATTGAGAAGTTTTTCATTTCTTTTCATAGTTGAAGAAAATCGAATCTGCTTTGAGTCTGATATTGAAGTGTTGCTGAAGTTTGAAATTTGTTGAAGTAAATAGCTGAGGCTGCAGTGCAAGGAAGTTCGATTTTACTCTGAAGGATTTGAAGTTGCCAGTGCAAGTGGGAAAATCGATTTGAGAAGAGGAATTTGCTGAAGCTAAAGGCTGAAATCTGAATTTGTTGTTGAAGCTTGAGAAGTTCGAAATTTCATTGAAGCTAAAGGTTGTTGCTGAAGTTCGACTTCTACTCTAAGTCACTTGGAGTTGCAAGAGAACATTGTTGAAGTTATTTTGAAAGTAAATATTGCTGAAGTAGAAGATTGTTGAAGAAGTACGAATTTACAAGAGTGAAGTTGCTGCGGCTAGCTAAGAAATTTGATAAGTTGTTGAAGTTGAAAGTTGCTGAGACTTTCTAAGTGGTTGATAATTCGAAGTCTGTTGAAGGAGAAGTTGAGGTTCGCAAATGAGAAATAATATTGCAACTTCTTGAAGTCGACTGGCAGCCCTGCAAAATGTTTTATTTATTTTTCAAAGTTAAATTGCTAATGGATGTTTATTGTTTTGCAGATGGCTGAAGTTAGAGCAACTGGCAAAGATAACAATGGTGTATCCAGGCAAGCTGTCATCAAGAAATTGAGCAAGCCATTTATGCCGGAATCAAAGTTCACTTCAAAGTTGGGCAAGCTAACTGATATGAATTTAGGCTCTTTCAACTTGGAGACCTTCAAGAATAAAATGCTGGGGATTGGCAGTCATCAACCTTCGACCACTTCACACGACATTGTCCGGAGTGGATTATATGCAGCTGCTGGTTTCCCACCAGCTATTTAATGTTCGGAGCTGATGATGGAGTGCGCCAACTGCTATGAGAAGGATCACAGATCAATCATGTCACCAGATGGTCAAGTGCTCGCTAACCTCACTCCTGCAGCCATTGGTGAAGCTTTTGGAATCCCAGCACACATGAACATGATTTACAAATCGAGGGAGCGAGCTGAGCGAATGTATGCTTCTGCATTCGAGAGATGTATGAAGATGATCAATACCCGTTGGATGAGCAACCCCAGGCCCTCTTGTACGAAGTTGCCAAGGAAAATTATAGCGGATGACCTAAAGCAGGAGTATTGTGATCTTATCATGATGCTGAACAAAGTTGGAGGCTGCCCTCAAGCATTTATTTTTGAGCCATGGATGTTCTATTATATCAACCTCGTGCTAGAAGGAAAGGAGTACGTCAACTAGGCTGCAATGATCAGTGACAATTTGCACGAGCAGCTCCTGAGCTTGAGGAGAACGAAGACATTTTACATGGGCTCTTACATTGTTTACATGCTGGCCCGTATGACGAAGTATAGGGGGATTTCATACAAGGAGCCCGTTGGTTGTGGTTCTCACCAATTCAAAATTCATGAGGCTTGTCCGCAACTGCACTTGACAAGTACTACTCATTACAAACGTGTCAATGGCGCCTTCACCATGCACATCACGAGAACACTTTAGGAGCAGATGCATCACAGGATCTCGAAAGAAGCCCAAGAGTTGATTGAGAGGTATGGGTGCTGGTTTATACAGTTTCCAAAGTTTTCTTACATAAGGCTGCAAGGATTTTCTTCTTACCCATATAGGCTGCCTAAGTACCCAACCAACAGAATATTGATGTTAGAAATATCTAGGCAACTAGTTGTCTTTGATAAGATTCAGAAGAAAAAGAAGGGAGGTATTGACTTCCCAATTGTCATGGGCAATTCAGATGAAGTGTGTCCTTCATTACAGGCAGCTAGAGAAGCTGAAAGTGAGCTTCAATTTTATCACTTTTCCTATCACACCAGCAGACAGCACTATGATCCACATAATAATATCAGATGGATATTGTCAGAAGAATTCAAACATAAGGCAAACATTGAGGATTATTGGGCTGGCGCATCAGGTGAAGCAGAGGTTAGGAAAAGAATGTTCTCTAGGTTGCCAATTGACGTGATTAGGGAGTGTGAAGTAGTTCCGGTACCAGACCAGGTGGACGAGGGATGAAGGAGCGTTGTAATCATCCGCATTACAGGCAGCAGAGATACCCATCACCCGGATTTAGTCAAACCAGAGATTGACTTAGACACACTTTCTAATTCCGGGCTTTGACATTTCTACCAGAAAGCATGACAAAGGCAGAGTAGATTGAAGAGCAGGCTCACTTGTACGATTCGCACCTACGAGAGATCATGTAATCTACCTGGCCTGCCAGAAGAAACAAATTACACGAGGTCCGTAATCAAGGAAGCAGCCTGCTCAATCAGAGAGCTCCATGTTGTGGGAAGTTGAGTTAGCCCACACTATTAGAGACACGTTTCCAAGTATACAGAGATTATTTGTCATCAAATGCATTGTTCCAAAAAGCAAGACAAGAAGAAATCAGCCAACACGAGAGTCAGCCAAGCGAGTGTCAACGCACTTACTAGAGATGATCAGAGATCATGAGGGGACTGCCACTCACCCTGGCTCCCCCAGCATGAGTTGGTGACGCTTTGGAGGATGATGATATAGCTGTGAGATATCACCACTAGAGGCCGAAGGAGCCTCGTACCTTTTAATGATATTGAAGTTGTACCAAGTCTGTGAAGTGAGTAATAGAGGAAGAACCATTTGTCAGTACAAATATGATGTACCTGGACAGTTTTGAGATGATCGAAGAGAAGGGGAGCCCCCAGTGAAGAAATTGATCCGAAGAATTGAGATGGAGAGGAGTTCTAAAGGTAATCAGCCTCCACAAAAGAAGAGAGCACGAAAGTTTTCAAGGATATCAACTGATGATGATGGTTCTCGCACCCTTCATATGGCAGTGCCACAGGTTGATTGTGATCGAGACAAAGCAGTACCAGAGAATTACATGGTCACAACTTTGGAGTTAGGATGTCCTACTGGTGCACAGATCGTAGAGGAGTGTGATAATTCCAACAAGACCAAGGATAGATTATTTAAAAAGCAAGGAAAGTATAAGAAATTGAAAAGGGAGCATAAGGCTTTGATAGGATATATGCAGCAGTTGTCTCGTCCTTCTGGGCAGGAGAGTCCAGCAATAGAGCTTCCAGCCGAGTTATCCAGTGAGTCAGTTAGTGGCTTGTTGGAGTTAGAAGATGGCACAAGAGGCAGGAGCAAATGGGTCACAGGAGTCTGTGTCGAGACGAAAAATTGTTGGAGACCTTGTCGACGCCGCAAAGCTTCTAGTACTTGGGCACGTAACGGAGGCAATTGATCGTCGGGGTGATGCTCACATTTATAAAGTTGTTCGCTGTCTTGAGGCATTATGCTGTACCTTTCATGGATGTTGATTATTTGAGAGTCATTCTAGAGAAGTGATAGGCAAGGACTTTTCCAAAGTGGTGGCCTTCAACAGTCACAGGATGCGGGTTTCTTTGACACAAAGACCAAGTGGATCTACCAGGGAGTACGTAAGGCCATGGCCAATCATTATTGATGGAGTCCATCACCTTCGAGGCTATGATTACAGACCACTAACTCCGGCTGAGGTGACTACTGAGCAATTTGAGGGTAGGTCAAGTCTTTCTTTCCCAAGTGAAGACCCTTTGTGCAAGACGCATCGATTTCTACTTTCCGCCTTGATCTGTGAGTTAACGCAGGATTCCTATAGTTGCTTGAGCAGTAATCTTGCACGGGCATGTATCAGCCAACACGTGTTAGAGTTTTCACTTGATTGCATTCCAATCTATTTAGTTCAGAAGTTGAGGTCAGACTAAGCGTGTTCTATTAGGTTTGGTACCAGGAAGGAAAATGGGAATGCACTTCTGGATGATGATCTTCTAGAAGACTGATTGTGGGCATTAATTGCCTTTACTATTTTGGGAGTGAGTGGGAATCTTTGATTCATTTAATGTACCATTCCCCATTCTGGCAGTTTTTAGGGTTAGGGCTGAGGTGGCTTAATCTTAGCCATTCTCTTGATTGTAATCTTAGCCGTCCTTTGGACTGGGCCATCTATAAAAGGGGGAGTCCCCCTCATTTGTAATTATTAGAAATTAGAATAGAGATCAAATTAGAGGAGACATCAGAGAGTAGACATTTTTGTTAGAGAGCTAGTTAGATAGCTTAGTGTGGAGAAGAAGGAAAGTTTTCCTTTGAAAAATTTTGTAAGAGATTGTTGTGTAACACTTTCATAATACAAGATCTTTCATTGATGGTGAAATTAGTCTTTGTTATGAATAGCTAGCAAGGTTTCTTCGTCCCTTTAACTCAAAGTAGCGTAAAGTAGCTTAAAGTAGTGCAGTTTTCATTTCATGCAAGTAGTTTACTTTGGATTTGTGGTGTTTGATCGAAGTAGCTTCTCTTTATCCATACCACTAGCGACTTACTGACGGTAAGTCTGCCTTGCGTGGTCAACTGGAAAATACCTCAAACTTAACTTCGATTGTAGTTCTTATGCTTGTATGCATCTTTATGATGGTATATGTGTGTCGAACTATAATCTGAACATCCTTCGTTACTCCTTTGAAGATTGCACCAATTTTGCTGAGGCCGTCCGATGCGAGGCTAAGTGAAATCCGGTTGAAGTCTACTAAAGTCAAGCTCCACATATCTTGCATTTAGAATAGAGCATAAATTCCTTAGGCCCTTACACTCATTTACATTCTGCACATTCCCGGTTAGTTTTAGGAAAATTCATACCTCAACGTCAAATCATACAAAATCCCCTTCAAATCACCCATCTACTGTTAACTGCAAGTGTCTTGAACAATTGTGTAAGTCCCCTCGTGAAAACAGCAATTCACATCAAACCAACTGAGGGTATTCCAAGTATTTCAGAACCTTGGAGTTGAACGTGCGATCTTTCTGGCAATCTTAGCGCACGGAATACTTTGATCAAGAGAGAATGGAGTAACCTTCGGACAACTTCGTTCTGCTGATTGGTGCGGTCACAAAGATCACATCAACAATACCATGTTGATCAGCGCCCACCAAGTGGAATGTTGTTGGCCAAAGAGTCTATTTCTTGAGACACTTCCAGGTCTCCTTCGGTAGTACGTTGACTCCTTAACTGTAATGTCCCCAAATTTTTGGTAAAGTGAATTAATTTAATTGATTAAGCTGTCCAAAATTAATATTATTTCAAAAGGATGACTTTAATTGATTATTTTAATTAAAATAAAGTGGAAATAATTAAATATTAAAAGGGTCACTTTATTAAATATTCTTCTAGAAGTTGGAGTTAGTTGCAAATTAGCTTCTTCTAGAAGATTCATTGGAGCCTTTAAAAAGAGTTGAGTGCAGGGCATTTGGGCATCCATTGTTGAGTTAATATTTCTTATGCATTATTGCAAAGGCTTGAATCTTAGATTCAACTAAATCTCTGAGGATGAAAACCTTCAACAAATTGGAAAAAAATTGGATGAAAACCTAACTCTTTCTAAGAGTGGATTCGCGGCGGAGTTCATATTGGGCTTATTGGTTTCAGATTTGGAGCTTCAAGAACATTGGTTGTGGAGAGTGAAATCAAGTGCAATTGATATTTTGATATTTTGATATTTTGATTGACTATCTAGATATTCTTGCAATTTGAGGTATTCATATTTCCAGATTATATATATATGAGGCTATATCTATTAAGGTGCAGAGAAAGTAATTGTGCAATCTGAATTTGATACTATTGCACAGTTCTTATATTAATAATAGATATATTCAAATGAGACAAAATACAATGTGCCAGATCTAAACATAAGACAACTATTTAAGGAGTCTGAAACTTTAAGGGAGTCGTCAAAAATCTCATTCACGCCAGCTCATAACTGAAGGAATCATTATTCCTCACGACTTTGTGGGAGCCAACGCCAGTTCAGAATTAAGGGTCGCTACCAATATTAACAAATGGAAATGATTGCAAAGAAGTGGTCTTAAGGAAAAGTCAAAGAGCTATTAATTGTGAAATTGTGGAAGGCATTATCACAGAAGGTTACCAATATTATTCCAATAGAAAATTAAAGGAAGGATATGGTATAAGAGATCGATTGTCAAATACCCAAGGCTATGCAGGAATAATATATTAAAGGATTTGATTTTATAGCTATCATTTCAAAGACAATTTGTATCTAGTGATGCGTAAGTATACACTCACGAGAGTAAAGTATGTTGGGGCAAGATAAGATATAAGGAATCTCAACAAGAAGTTGATTTGAATATTCCACTTGCTGAAGACTTATGTTTAACCGCCACCTATGACAAGAGTCAACCATCTGAGTAATGAATGTGCAACTGAATAAAAGACAAAGTATGTAGAGATAAATTAAAGAGTGGTGATTTGTTTTGCAAATAGCCAATATAAATTCAGGAATGACATCGATTTATGCATCATGAGACTTATCGATGAAGGTGGTTGAACGCTACATCATCAAAGATGAGAATTGGGTCAATACATTGAAGATAAATTCAGGTCTTAGTGCCGCCAATATTCAAGGGGTTGAACATTACCAATGATCGTCAATGGCTCTGGCTATCCAAGGAGGCAAGTGTTAGGCGATTTGATCCATATTCCTCAAAAAACTGTGATTACTAGGTTAGCCATTATAATACTTAGTGTTGCACTCTCTTTAGCTGGCATCTACATTGATATTGCTAGGTTAGAATTGTCATTCTATGTGCAGTTTAGGTAAAGGGTCTGGAATATCTCTATTTTTGGAAAATAATAACTTCTAAGTGTAAAAGCATATATCTGCTATGTTGGAAAATATATTTGCTTTGAATTTGAATATATGTTTGCAATGAATTTGAAATTATGGGAAATTGGTCTGACATTGTCATGTGTATTAAGTTGCAAACATTTGATCACATTAGTCTGCATATGCAAGGATATCCTATTGTCTTTCATCAAATAAATTATATTAGTTTGACAAATAGCATTGTCAAACTAGATAGAAAAATCAAAAAAATATCATCTACACGGGTAAGGGATATTACATGAACCTCCATCAACAATGGTGTTTGAGAATGTCTTTCCCATAATCTCCATCTATACAATGGCTGGCATCCTCCCAATGTTCACTATGAATAACATTGGATAAAGTTCTTGTTTACCTTCAGGTAGTGGTACTACTTCATCCTTGCTTATGCTTCCCAATCGAACTTGATTGTCATCGACTATGTTCATGATTGCCCTCTCATTTGTGGCATTGTCTGTAGAAGATCTGTTACCTTGATAGGTACGGTTGCTTGCAACATCTGTCATACGATGTTCTTCTTCGACTCCGACCACAATGGTGTACTAGCTACTTCATTGGATCTTTTTCTTTCCTTGGCCATCACTTGTTCTACTTCCACCTTGGCCTCTCGGAGTCTTTCCTTCTTTGTACGAGGGTTTGGGTACACGACCTTCTTCATTTATGCTCTGGTAATTGCCAGAACCTCCTCATCCTCTACTTCCAACATGTCGATACCTCTACTTCGGGCAATCAGTGTCTTTGTGATCACCCTGTGTAAACAGTACTTGTGTACTCCTGGTCTTCAAATTGTATGGGCACTACTTTATTGAATGGCCCATAACCTAGCAAATCCCGCAAACATCTTTTTGGGACAATTACCATTTGTGTGCCCCTCAATTTTGCACTCAATACACCATAGTTTGTTAGTTTCTTTGTTCGTTTCTTTCTCCACCTTCAATTCCTTCAATTTTTGTGTCCTCTACTTCCAACATGTTGATACCTCTTTGCTTCGAGCAGTCAATGTCTTCGTGATCACCCGGTCCGCACAACTTACATAAAACTCCTCCTTTGCCTTGATTGTTCTGGCACTCTCTAGCAAAATGACCCCATTCTTTGCACTTTTAGGATTGGATCATGGGTCTTCCATTGGAATCGTACTATCTTCGGCTTCTCGACCCACTATTGTTGTACCAATCATTATTTCTTCTATTTCGGTACCCACCAATAGATGCATGAGTGTTATTATTTTGAGGTTTACGAGGTGTGGTCAAGGGGGTTGACTATTCCCCCTAGGTGAAGAGTGTAGACACTAAAAATTGTCCTAGGCCTGCAAGTTCTAAAATCCCCTTTCATCCTTGATAATTAAATAATTTTAATTATTTAATTATTATCTAATGTCATAAGTCTTCTATTAATTAAATAAATTTAATTATTTAATTAATTCATTTATATCTTGATATTTCCTCTTTTGATTAATACAATAAATTTTATTTAGTTAATTACGTCACTAATATCTTTTCTCTCCATGATTAAATAAATTTTATTTATATAATTATTATCGTCTTTCCTATTATAATTAAATAATTATCTCAATTATTTAATTATTCTTTTACTCTTTTATTTAATTTATGACTCACTAATTTGCCTTTTTCTCTCGTACTTTTTGAATTAAATTGCTATTTAAATAAAAAGACAGCTTGCCTTTTTCTTCTATAATTAAATAATGTTTCCATTATTTAATTATTCACTTTCCCTCTCAAACTTAATGATTTTTTATTTAGCTTCCTCTTTTCTATCAGTCTCATTCTTATCTCTTCTTGTCTCAGTTAATCTCAGCCCTTGATTAAATTATTTTATTCAATCTCAACCATTCATTTCTTATCTTTGCCCTAACCCTATCAACTTTCATTCTTGGCCATTCAATAACATCATTTAATCTCATCCTTTCATTCACATTTGGCTCTCTATAAAAGACGCTTGTCATTGTCATTTCGAGATATCAAGTTCATGCATAAGTACATGCTATTAGTGAGACAACTACTTCAATATTTTGCTATCATAGACCTAGGCTACCATTTGCATACTCATATCTAAGGGCATCTAGCACATACAAGAAAAATGGAGAAGGGCAATGGAGGTGAAGCATTGATGGCATGAAGATATTAGGTAACAATGTTGCATTGTTTTATGTTTTCATGTTTATTTGTTCTTCATTGCCTAATTAAGGTCTTAGAGTTTTAGTTTTCATGATTTATGACATTTATCCTTGTAATGTCCCCATTTTGGGATTACCCTAAATATGCCTTGATTTCTTGAAGATATCCTTTTATGATGGTCTAGTGTTCATATTGCATTCTTTTTCTCCTTTTCCTGATCAATCATAGGATAAAAACATTCATCAATTTATTCATTTTTCTATCAAATAATCACAATTACTTATAAGGCTCAATAATTGCTACAAGTATCTTTATTGTATAATCGTATTATATTTATATATATATATATATATATATATATATATACAATAATGTCAATGGAGCATAACATATCAGCAATGTTATAAGATAACTAGTAGCATACATGATTTATTATTCCCCATGCAATCAATAAAAAAATAGGTAACATTAAATAAATAGCATCATGTATGAATTACTATTAATTAGACTATTATTTAAATCCATAATGTATTTATCAACATCATTATTTAAATGTACAAACATTTATCTAACTTATTATTTACATTCATAAAATACTTATCTCCTTATATTCATAAAATACTTATCTACTTTCCATCTGCCTCTCTTTATAAATTTCAGATGATCTACAATCTATATTTTATCTCTTGTTTCCTATTCTATTCTCCCTTTTTTTCCCCTTCTATACATATCTCATTCTTTCCCTTTTTATATCTTCACATTCAAATGAGAAGATGTATATTTTTGAAAAGAGACATTCATTAGAAAGGACACAACCTTTTGAAATGATTGCTTCCTTTTGAGAACTAATTCCAAACCTTTTCTAATTTCTATTTTATTGTTCTCTACACACTATTGATAGATCTCCTTTTTACATCTTCATTCCTTTACTCTTCTATCTTCTTCTTAAAATCTGATGTGTATTTCATCTATCTCCTTCCTTTATCTTCCACTCCTTATTTTATATCCTTATACCTCCATGAAGAGAGGCATCTCTTTGAATAACTCCACAAATGGACATGACTTTTAGTTAAACATTCCTTAATGATATCTCAAATTATATTCATTTTATTATTTAAATATGTATATTTTAATATTTTTAATTATATATAATATTTATAATATTATCTCTTAATAATTATTTGATAATTATGATAACATTTATATTAATTGATTTTATTGTGTTATATTAATTTGATACATTTTTAGTATTTATTTTATTATTTAAATTGCCATTGTTTACAATTTTATGTTCCATAATTATCTTGTTTTAATCCCTTATCTCTTTGCTTGCTCTATTTATTTCTTTCAATATATATTATTATATTTTATATTATAATAATATTTAAATTATTAGAATTCATATTTTAATATTTACGATATTATCTTTGATAATTTAATTATAATATTATCTTTGTGATAATTATAATTACTAATGTTTATATTCTTATTATGTTTTTATCTTATTTAATTATTATCTTAATGTTGAGATTCCGAGGACATGACAATCCTAATTTTTCCTAATCTACAAAGAGTACTTGTGTACTTCTTGTCTTTTAAATTGTATGAGCATTCTTTGATAGAATGTCCTAGAGCCTAACAGATGTCACATAATGATTTCTTTGGGCCACCATAGAGAATAGGGGTCCCAAAATCGGCTCCAAAAATGGCTCCCAACCAAACACCAAAAAGGGTGCAACACCGGGACTTCCCAGGAGATCACCCATCCCAGTACTACTTCGGCCCAACTGTGCTTAACTACAGAGTTCTAATGGGATCCGGTGCACTAACGCTAGTATGATCGCACCCATGATGAACTTGTCGCCATGCTCTCTTGGGGTAAAAATTCATGATGCAATGACCATTTGTGCAATCTCATCCTACCCATCCCATCCCACGTCTGTAGTCTTGTCCCGTCTTGTCTCTAAGTCCCATCTATGGCATCACAACCCTGCAATCCCATCTTGGAGTCCCAACTTGACAATCCCATCCCATCTCAGAGTCCCATCCGGTCAGATCCCAATGGCCAATCCTATCTTGGAAGTTCCATACTAGAATATCAGCTCCAAAAATGGGTCCCAAAAATTGGATCTCAAAAATCGTGTTCCAAAAATGGGTCCCATCTTGGAGTCCATCCAGTCAATTCCCATCTTGACCATCTCGTCCTGCATTGGAGTCCCATCCCAGCAGTTATGTATTGTTAGTAGTATCTTGTCCCAAAGGCCCACCTCAACAACCCCTATCCCATCTCGAAGTCCCATCTAGTGTCGTTAGTACCATCTTGTCTCCGTGTCCCATCTGATCAAGCCCCAACGCCCTGTCTTGTCTTGGAAGTTCCATCCCAAAATATTGTCTCCAAAAATCATCTCCAAAAATTGTGTTCCAAAAATGGGTCCCGCCCCATAGTCCCATCCCATATCGTTAGTACCATCCCATCCCAGAGTCTCATCCAAGACTCCCATCTCGACCATCCCTCCCCACATTGGAGTCCCATCTCAGCATTCCTATACCGATGATCCCTGATTCCAACCCCATGGTTGGGTTTGAGGTTCATCACTAGGCCACCTTAGAAAAAAGGGTCCCATAATCGAGCTCCAACAAATGGTCCCGCAAATTGAGGCCCAAAAATTGACTCCAAAAAAGAGTCCATACAAACAGCTCCTAAAATCAAGCTCGCCCCAAAAATGGGTCTCGTCCCATGCCATTAGTACATCCAATCCTAGAGTCCCATCCCATTAGGCCTCGACGACCTGTCCTATCTTGGATGTTTTGTCTCGAAGTCTCATCCCAGAGTCCCATCTCAACCATCCTGTCCCACATTGGAGTCCCATCCCGGCAATCCTGAACCAACGATCCCTGAGACCCATCCCATGGTCGACCCCGAGGTTTGTGATTGGTCCACCTTAGTGAACAGGGGTCCCAAAAATTGGCCTCCAAAAATGGGTCCCGTCTCAAAGTCCCATCCTATGCCATTAGTACCATTCGGTCAGGTCCCGATGGCCCGTCCTATCTTTGAAGTTCCATCCCATAGTCTCATCCCATATCAGATCCCATCCCAGCAGTCATGTACCGACGATCCCTAAATTGAGTCCCACCATCGGGCCCTAGGTCTGTGACTAGGCCACATTAAAGAATAGGGGTCCCAAAAATCGGTTCCAAAAATGTGCAACCTGACCAAACACTAAAAAGGGTGCAACACTGAGACTTCCTGGGAGGTCACCCATCCCAATACTACTCTAGCCCAAGCACACTTAACTACGGATTGTTGATGGGATATGGTGCACTAACACTGGTATGATAGCATTTATGAGCAATAATTATTATTTACTATAATCAACTATTAGTTGACAGTAGTAATTGGCATAATCAATAATAGGAACAATAATCTCAACAAAGAATGACAGAACTAGTGTCTTGTTGGGGAGATGGAATTTAAAGAATGGAAAGATAATTGCTTCCATTTGCCACCCAGCACTCCAAAGGCTTGAATAATTTATTCAAAGTTAGTAAGGAACAACATGTTAACACCAAGGACATCACAATCAAGAGTTTTAAGCCACTGTAGAAAAGGTGCAGAAGCGACATGTAGTTGAGATTGATAAATTGAGGGATAAGATATTAGTGTGCTTGATCCTAGGCTGCTATGCAGTTATGTCCAGTTTTTAAGTGCCTACTAATATAAAGAATTTTTCCCTTGTGGGCACTTTAGAGGATCATGTAACCTCATGAGGCCTTTGATGTGAGAAAAAGGAATACGTCAGGGACCAATGTTTGATGACTGAGGTAATCAATGGGGCATGAAGGATTTGCCAACACAAATAGCATCAATGAGAACTACAGGAAATTCTCTAAGAGGTGACTCCTAGAGGTTTTGTATGCCAGCATTTATTAGCTGACTGAAGAACTGAAGGAATAGGAGACTTTCTGCTGGCAGCCATGACAGAATCAAGATCTCCATTGCTTCCAATCTAAGCATGATTTCTACCTATGTTGCTTTTAGTTGTCTTTAATTTTTTATTTCAGTTTAAATGGGAAATTTCCATTGGTCCAATGGAACTTTTCAGTTTTGACATATAAGTTTCATATTTTCAATTGTTTTACAACTAAATACTCAGTAACTCGCTTATAAACCAAAATTAGGATCTACTGTGTAGGATTTTAATGTATACTCACATTGGCTCTACAGTGTTATTGATGATTTTTTAGTTTTTTATGTCCGGAACGATGATCAGTTAGGTTGAATGGGCCTATAAATGTAGTATGGGAGGGGTTCAGAGCTTGTGCTTATCACAGAAATGGAACAGACTTTGTATATGTTTTCTTTATTATAATTTACAACACAGAATTCCTTGTTTCCAATTAAAAGATTTTATAATTATAATCAACACAATGTAATTATCAAGCCCAATCATTCACGAATAAATATGCTTCTAGTTTTTTCAGAGATTTGATAACATGCATACATTACTTAAAAAATGAGATTAAATTGGGACTTACACAAGTATCACAATCTACCAAGTGATTTAGCATTCACTTGAATGGCCTCCCAAAGACAAAAATATTCCAAGCAAATTATTTTCAAAACCCACAGAACTTACCAAAACTATAACTTCCTCTAGCGTCCTTTTATAATCAACATCTTCAAACTTGTCAAGAATATCTAACTCGTGATCTGCCAAGTCAAGAAGAACCTGTCAAAGTAAACAAAACATCAATTAATTACGTTCACTAAACACAACCAAAAACTTTAGAAAGAAAGCATAATGGAGAATAAATCATAACTATTAACCTGAACACCATCCAATGATATATGCACTGGCCTATTCAATAACTCAAAACCAAATTTTCTGCATATTTAAATGTTAGTCATCCACAAGAAAAAAACCTGGAGGAGAATAAAAATAATATTAATATTAAAAAATGAAGCATAGAATAAAATAGATATCTAGAAAGTCTATAAGGAAAGTAAGGTTGGTATAACATATGACAGAAAGAAAAATACTATGCTCATGAAGGACCGAAAATAACAGATGACATAGGCAAGTAAAATATATATAATAATCTATGTTCCACCAAGTTTCCAGGATTGGGGGACATGGGGACAGGGGGATGCGTTTAGGGGACGGATTCTTTTGAGGCCCTTTTTGGGGACGGCAAGGGATGGCAAAGGGGATGGCTATATAAAAAATACAGAAAATTTTTAAAATATAGGAAAATTTCAAATATTCATATGATAACATTGATAAGGCATTTTTTTATGCATAAAAAAAATTGTAAATAAACATATAATGGAAAATGATGCCTACATTGCCATATTCTATTATATCTTAGTTCATAGCTTAAGACCAAATTGTGTAATTCTTTAAATAAGGTGAAAAATATTTTATAAAAAGGAAAATTTACAAATCTGCTCAAGACAGAACTAACAAGGAGCTAGGCATGAGGATATTGCATAGATACTTGGTGCGACAAGAAAAAGATCTGACATACAAAATAGTAATTTGTCCTAGACTCTTAATTGTTTTCATAGAGAGGGAGAGTATTAGGCATAGTTTCAAAAAGACAATCTAAATAGTACACAGAGTGAAACAAAGATCGCAGTAAAAAACAAGACACAATATGACTAGAGAACATCAATATTCTATATTTAATGATGAGACAAAGACACGGGGTCCTTGGAGCTACTGCAAAAGCCAGTAGTAGTTTCTTTCCTGAATATATGCATCCAATCAAAGTCAAAAAATTATAGCCAAGGACAATGGATCCAATGCAGGGCATTGACACAATTGTAACATTGTGATTCATAATTTTTTAATACTACCTTAGTGTTCCAAAAGTAAATATTTTTGTGATAACATTGTTAACGTAATTTTTATCATCCACTCATGAGCTGTAAAATTTGATAATACTCTCATGCTTAAGTGTCCTCAATAAATGGACCTCAAAATAGAGGCATTCCAAATCATTAAAGCTTTGTAAAACACCACATACTTTCCTTTGTTATCATTGTTATCATGTAGAATATTTGATAAGGCAATGCAGGCATCATTTTCCATTTCCTACTAGCTTGTTTCTCCAATTTGGCTGCACTTTTTTTTGCATGAAAAAATGAATAAATATTAGATATGGAGTCATTTTTTAAGTTATGCTAGTGCTAAGAGTCATGTGGGGACCCACAAACAACAAATAAAAATGTTTTTTTTCTAATTTATGTCCTTTTTTATTTTGAATTAAAAAACGTGCTCCAGCCGTAAGTGACAACCAACTGTCTTGGGGACAGTCAAGGAGCATTTGAGACATCCCCAACCATCTCAAGGATGGCTAGCCATCCCTTTCCTGTCTCTGCATCCTTAGGATGTTTCAAATTATTTTTTTAACTAAGGACAGCTAGGAAATGTTCCCAAGCTGTCCCCACATCCTCGGGATGTCTCTAGTACGGGTACACCTAGAAAAATCCAGGGGATATGTCCCAAGGGAACATAGATAATAATTAATATCCCATATGAGTGCCATGGTTTATAAACATCCCAAAAATTACTGAAAAATAAAGTGTGCATAAAAAAAGTCTTACAAAAATGTAGAGACATACAGCTATCATGCTAAAGATGTTAGCATGTAAAGAACAGCTATCATCGCTAGTCAAGCAATCTTATCAAACAAAATTAATTTCCCTTATCAAACAAAATTAATTTCCCTCATAACCTGCCCAAAAGTCCATCTGTTAGCACAATTCCTCATCTTTTTCAATGGTGCTTCTCTTAGCAAACGTTGCAGAACAAACTTGATAAAACAACTCCAAAGTGAGCATTCAAGAAAGGTACGTCTTCCTCACTTCCAAGGCTCATCTTCTACTTGACACAAAAAAGCAAGCAATGTGGCAATGTCTGTGATTCTAAATGTTTGTAAGGGTCTTTTAGCATTTTAATTTTTTTTTAAGACAAATTACAACAATCTCTCTTAAATTAGCAAGGGAAGACCTTGAGATCTAAATTACTCCTAAAAGCTGAAACAACAAACAAGCTTACTACTGATGCACACTGTATTATTTGATCCTTTGGGGTTTTGCATGAAAATAAATAACATAAAAGTAAATTTGACCTTTCTTTTTGAACTTTGAGGTTGAGCACAAGATTTGAAACTGCTTATCTCATGGCAAGGTTATTCTGTATTTGCAGCTAAACAATAATATGGATTATAAAAAAATTCTTACCATTGACAAGAAAATTCATATCAACAACAGGAAATGATTAAACAAAGAAATTAATACTAACAAGAAGAAATGGAATGCAAGATTGAGAAGAAGTAACCACTTAGAAGAAGGCAAGGCTACTGCTAAGAAGAATGTAAAGACCCTTACCCCGCTTTGACCGATTTTTACAATTTATGACAATGCCAGCATGTTGGCAATTGTTATCATTTGATTGTGCCTATATTTTATTCTCAGATTTCAAGTGAATATGCATAAACTATTGCAACATTTGAATTGTCAGATTAACATTATAACAGACCATATTCTGGAACTCCATTCATGAAAAGAAAGATAATGACAGATGCAAAATATACAGTTAGGGAAGAATAACTCTGTTCATGTATATATATTTCAGAGTTATGCATTCAGCAGGAAAGTACCTGTTATACATGCTCCATATTCAAGGTCCTTTTGGCGCGCCAATAAAATAGATAATAATGAATACTCTGACTTCTGGAAAGTATTGATCCTCCTCAGATAAAATAGCGCCTCCTAAACAGCATACGGCAGACATGCATAAAAGCAAAAATGTTGAACTCAAACAAGTGTGATTCCCTTTTGATGATGTGGCTGGCATATTTGAAGCGGCTAGCATATGTTCATACTAGCGATGAAGACTGGAGTATCAGAACCCTTTGAATCCAGCGATTGAGATTGGAATGCCACAACCCCATGAATACTACAGCTGGAAATAAAGAGGGAGGCAGATAGATAATCTTCAATATCAATGTTGTGTATTAATCAATATGCCACGACTTTCCAAACCAAAGTGGTGGTCTGTAATTAAAAAGCCGCTAGCCTAGACTATGGCCCGAACATCATGAAATAGACGCCCAACTCAATATTGCAGCAAATGGATTTAGATGGCTTTATTATAGTCTTCATACTGTATCGAATAACATCGATCCAATTCTCCTTTCACACCCATACATCGAACTCCTTATTCTAAACAACAAAAGATAGCAACCAATAATAATAATTGCTCCAATCTGGAAAATGTCTATGGTAGCAATATGAAGAACACCAAAATAAATATCTACAATTAATAGCCCAAACTAAAGAATCAATGAAATAGTCGCATAGATCATTTCTCATGTCCCTGATTTGGAGCAATGAGGAGAAATCATTAAGTTAATTATTTGTAAGGTTTTCCAGCGTTTTGTTTTCCAACGACTAGTTTGGTTTTCCAATGTTTCGTTTTTCAGCAAGGTGATCTTATATTTAATTAATTTAATAAAGTGGCTTAAAATAAATATTATATCATAAAGCACTTAAGTAATAAAATAATATTATATTCGAGAAGCTTCTTGGAGACTTGTTGAGAATGCTAAGCAATTGAGGACACTTGATTTGGTTTACATTCCTCATTACCTGCGTGGTAAGTTGTTGAAGCTAAATGCTTAGCATTCACTCGAGGGTTTGAAGACTCTAGAGCATAGTTGGAAAACTTGCCAAAAACTCGCGTTTTTTTTTAAAACGAGTAAAAACAGAAGGTACTTGCCGACTTTTTCGATCAGGGTATGAAGTCCGTCAGCGGCCAAAAGCTCATTTCATTTGCTTTTTTTGAATTTCTTTCACTCTTGGCAAAGCAAAAACCCAGTCTAAAGCATTTTGCACCATTTTTCAGTGATTTTTCATCGAGGAGACGAGATTTGACGGAGAATTTCATCGGATTTCGAAGGCAAATTGGATTTCCAGGTAGGTTTTCTGATTTTGCTTGTTCTTTCTTTTTTATTTATTTTTTCTTCATTTTTGTTGATTGTATGTTTAAAAAACATCATGAATGAATTGTAAAATAGATTTAAATACATTTATATTGTTGAAAAGAAGATTTAGATTCATCAAAACAAGAATTTGTGACACTTTTTTCTGATTTTTTCTCATATTTTGCTGATTTTTCATTTTTTTGAAATTTTCTTCAAACCCTAGTTTGTTTTTTTATTTTGATTCTTCTTGTTCGTTGAAACATGTTTAAAATCATATATTAGCTTAATTTGTTACTGTAACGAACCGGACCAATTTTATTTTTATTTTTTTGATTACAATAGGCAATGCAACACGCACCCGTTAAGGTTAGCTCTAAAACCAAAACAATGTGGAAAGCAACTCTAACCAAGGATGTACACCAGGATCCCAATGTTGGGCAAGGTGTGAGCATATGGTCAGAGGATCTGATGCAATGCTGAACTGAAAGGCAACTCTAACCAAGAAATGCGTCTAGGAAAGACGAGCATATGGTCAAAGGATCTTATGCATGCTGAGTTGAAAGTAACTCTAACCAAGAAATGTGTCGAGGAGTGGCGAGCATATGGTCAAAGGATCCCTATGAGCTAGTTGATTGGAAAGTAACTCTAACCAAGAAATGCGCCAAGAAGTGGCAAGCATATGGTCAGAGGATCCATGAGTTTTTGCAACTAGAAAGTACAATGACTTAGCAAGATAATAACATTGACTGATAGTACTACTGTACAGCCTTACAATAAAGATAATATCCTACAAGTATATTGCATTAGTGAAACATAACAAGCTGAAATTGTAAATACTATCTCTCAAATGCTTAATATGACCTCCAATACTCAATCCCAGCCCAAATGATGATTTTCTTAATTCTGATATGACAGACCACTAGCTAAAATATGACAACCAGCAACCTTAGAATGCACTAAAATGCTCATAAGTCACTCCACACTCCCCCAAAATGCATGAAACTGAATGCACTAGTCCCTAGGAATGATGGCGCCCCTTTCCCAACAATCAAAACTCACACACAACCCTTTATTTAATTCCTAGCACAATTCCCAATGCTGCTTGAAGTGGTACGGCCCTAGGAAGGGCGACTTGCTTAGCATAAATTCAATTCTTGATCAAAAAATCTGAAACTTGGAGCAAAGGGTCGCCCCTAACCAAGAAACACAAATCTGCGATGCCCAGAATGATAATATTTTTATTTTTTGATTTGTGAATGAAACTTACAGTCAGCTATATAAAACCAGCAACACCAAAACTTCACTAACATGCTAAAAACTGAACTACAAATGCAAAGGACTCCATTACAAACTATTATCTCAACTAGTTGCTATCTCTCAAGCAAGAAGATGAGCCAATGCTAGGAGGTATGCTTTCCTCGAAGCGTGTGCTTGAAAACAATCTAGCAGCATAAAAAATATGGTAGACAAGAGATCCCAAATGAAGAGCAGAGGCTTGCTTTTATAGACTTGAGAGGAAATTTCTAGAAGCTTCAAGAAGGTACCCAATTTTCAAATTGAATTTGCTTTCTTCTCCCTCCAAAGATGGCGTCCATTTTCCAAATTTGACTTTTTAATTTAAAATAACCTTTCCCTCAAGTAGGAGTCCCATTTCTCCAAGCATAATTTTGACCTTTAGAAAATATTTAATCATCTCCTGATGAGGCGTCCACCCTTGAAATTCCCCTTTCCAAAACAACTTTAAGTCATTAAGCTAGGCCAAGGGGTTAACATTAAAACATAACATTAAAATATAACATTATTTAAATCAACTCAACTTATCTCTCCAAAAAATGCATCCAAAGGCCAAAAATCAAAATACCAACTGAACTAGCTGAAGAAGAGAGCCAACTGCACTGAAGCCAACAGGACCACTGTCAGAAATGGAATTTACTAAAAATAGCAAATTCCTGAAGTTGCTCGGATCACCATGCAAGCTATACCACTGCGAAGCTCTTTGAAAACCTAGAAAGAATCCGCAATCCAATCTCCGAACTTCAAGCAACAACCTCCTCAGAAACGGGAAACCCTAATTTTCACCCTCCGACTAGCCTACGGGTCTCCGAAATAGGCCAACAGTCAACTAAATTGATCACAATTGAGAAGGGGACATTACAGTCCGCCCTCCCTATTGATGTGATTTTTGTGACCACACCAATCAGCAGAACAAAGTATCCGAAGGCTACTCCATTCTCTCTTGATCAAAGAATTCGATACGCTAAGATTGCCAGAAAGTTTGTATGTTCAACTCCAAGGTTTTGAAATGCTATGGAATACCCTCAGTTGGTTCGTTGTGATTTGTTGTTTTTACGAGGGGACTTACACAATTGTTCAAAAGGTTTGCAGCTAACAACGGGTTAACGATTGGAGGGGGATTTTCGTTAGACAAATGGTTTAGCGTTGAGGTATGAATTTTCCTAAAACTAACCAGAAATGTACTGAATTGAATGGTTGCAGGGATTAGAAAGTTTATTTCCTAGTCTAAGTGCAAGAGGCGTTGAGCTTGACTTCAGTGAACTTCAACCGAACTTTGTCTTGCCTCACGTTGGACAGCTTCAACAAGGTTGGTGCAATCTTCGAAGGAGCAACGAAAGGTGTTCAGATTACGACTCAACAATGCAAATACCATCAAGACGATGCATACAAACATGTGAATCACAATCGAAGTTAAGTCTGAAAAGTATTCCAGTTTACCACGCAGGGCAAACTTACCATCAGTAAGTTTGCTAGTGGTATGGATTAAATGAAGCTCACTTAAATAAAAATTACTCTAGCTTATGTCCTACTTGAAGTTGAAGGGCGAAGAAACCTCACTAACTGCTCATAACAAAAGACAAATTCGCCATCACTGAAACTCTTTTATTATGATTGTCTTCGTAACAATTCCTTACAAAATTCTCAAAGGGAGAACTTTCCTTCTCCTTCAAATTATGCTATGCAATGAAACTATGCTAACTCTAAACTGTCTCTCTAAGCTCTATCAGAATGTCTATTCTCTAGTCTAATAATGTACAAATGAGGGGGGGACCCCTTTATATAGCTGGCCAATCTCAACGGACGGTCCAGATCAAATTACAATGGATGGCTCAAATTAAGCCACATCAGCCCTAGACTAGATTCTGCCCTAAAAACTGCCAGAAGGTGGAGTGGTGCAATTAATGAGCACAAAATAGGCAAATTCCTCCTTTGACCACTATGGGCAATTAATGCCCACTATCCTTCCAGAAGATTCTCGTCCAGGACCTATTGTGACCTTTTCACACATCGCCCCATTCAAAATGGGGACCCCTAAATTTTTGCTCCATTCTGGTCTTTTGGCTTTGTTTTTTGTCTCTCTCTCTCTCTTTCTGTTTCTTTTCTGCTATCTACCTTCCGGGATGCTCCCGTTTGCGAGCTTAAATGTAAAAATTGGCCAAATCTGATATTGGGGTTTTACATCTTTAGATTGCTTTAGGGTCAAATTGAGTTGGTTGGTCAACTTTTGAGCCTAGCACTGCTGTTAAAACACTTCAGGTGGACTCCCTCTGAATTTTCACTGAATTCTGCCAACTTTCTATTTTTAGTAAGTGTCGACTTGGGGTTGGTTTTCTCGAGATTTTCACATTCTGACAACTTCATTACATTCTGAGCACTTCAAGTTCATTTCTGGCAAAATTTGAACAGAAACAGACGACTTGCTATTTTTAGCAGTTCAGCTTCTAGAGCAAATTCCAGGGTTTACATGTTACATTTTCTGATGCATGTCCGGAGATTCTTTCTAGGTTTTTCGAGACCTTCGCGGTGATATGTAATGCAAAGCAGGACAACGACCTTCAGCATTCAGCCTTCGGAGGCCGATATTAGGGTTTGCATGCAGATTTTCTCAGCGCATGTTAGCATATTCTTTCTGGGTTTTCCAAGACCTTCGCAACGATATAACATCCAAGTGGAACTGGTCACTTTTTAGAAACTTGCTATTTTTAGCCAGTGCTTGCATGTTGATGATTTTTCTAGGTTTTTTAGGGTTTTTCAAGATCCCTCAGGCAGTGTGACATGCAAAATCATCCAGTAACCGGTCGGTTACTTTTTCAACCACTTTCTATTTTTAGCAGGTACCACTCTGGCAGCTGCCCAGCACTTTAGAACCGCAAACTGATCGACATGCAACAGAAACGAGGTCAAACAGAGCTCATTTGAGGAACATGCAGGGAAATTAGGGTTTCAAGCTTTAGGACTAAAAATGAGGAATCAGACGTCAGAATGTCCAAAACTGAAGTATCCACCATGATCAGTATCCTTCAGGGAGTTTGTTGGCAAAATTTAAAGGCAATCAGAGCACTTACTATTTTTAGTAAGGCGTTCCTGACACGGGCTATAAATAGAAAGTCAATCTCAGGCGCCAGCGCAGACAGGCAAGTTTACCAACGAGGATCACCACATTCAAATTTCAACTCGAACGGAGCTAAGGAAGTCTCAAAATCAAGCAGCTGCTATAAATAGTAAGTCACTCCAAAGCATGCCAAAAATAGCAGGTCAACATCGAGTCTCAGTATGAACAGGTCAAACATGCGATGAGGACCCCTTGGCGCGAATTTCAAGACAAACGGAGTTGCAGAGAATGGAGAATCAGACACTTGCTATTTTTAGCAGGCTTGGGCAGAGAAATTAGGGTTTCCTAAAATCAAGGGCAGAACAAGACAGTTGTGCAAAAGCAGCATCCAGCCACAGTCGTTACGCTTCAGGCATTTAGTACATGAAATTTGAAGACTTTCTAAGCAATTGCTATTTTTAGCAGGTTGCTAAAAATAGCAGGTACAGGCAGGCACCTGACACCAGCAGCTTAACCACGTCCCCGGGTGCGAGGCAAAGCAAAATCAAGCCTTTCAGAGCCAGAAGTCAGTTGAAAGCACGAAATTTGAGGAACTTTCTTAAAATAGAAAACCAGGGCGAATTAGGGTTAGCAAGAGAAAATCACCCTAAATTTGGCAAAGGGCACGAAGCACATCAAGTTTGATAATTTTTCAAGTCCGGCACCAAAATCTGTTTTAAAAGGCAAGAGACAGGCGGAAATTCTACCAAGGCAAAAATAAAGGCTAACAAGTCAAACATGGAGTTGACCCCTCCACAGGCGCCTAAGAACTTGAAGAATAAAATTTTATCAAAAATGAAAGCTCTACATGTAATTTGCGCCCAAAGATGTTGGAGTTGGAAAATTCGCCTAAGTCATAAAATTGGAAGTAGAAGACATGAAATGCGCCCCACTTTGAAAGAACTTCAAAATTTTCTAAGTGTCGAAACTGAAACCTCCATGGGTGAAATGCGCCCAAACTAGAGAGTGTTGGATGAGGAATTTTTTCTAAGTCATTGAAATTTGGAGCTCCCTATGACAAATGCGCCCAAGCTTGAAGAATCGAAATTTTTTCTAAGTGTCAAAGATTTGAAGTCCAAGGGTGGATTTGCGCCTAAGGCTATGAAGAGGAATTGATGAAATTGACTAAGGCGTGGAATTGAAAGTTACCCCTGTCAATGCGCCCAGGCCTGAAGGAATAAACTAAGATTTTGTCTAAGTCATAAAATTGAAAGCTCCCCATGCTATTTGCGCCCTTGAGCTTAGAGTTGGCAAAATTTGAAGCTCAACATGTGATTTGCGCCCCAAACTCAAGGCAACCCCTCTCATTTGCGCCCTTGAAGTTCAAGACTTGAAACTTTGACTAAGGCACACAAATTAAAAGCTCACATGGTCATTTGCGCCCAAGGAAGAAGAGGTTGAAACTTAAAAATTTCTAAGGCGTGGAAATGAAAGTAGAACATGCCATTTGCGCCCATCACAAGGTGGCTGTGCAAGGAAATTTTCTAAGTGCCAGAATTAAAAGTTGCCCCTGCCAAATGCGCCCAAAAAACTGAGAAGGTCAAGAATTGAAAAGAGATTAGAGGAAGGTCAAATTGGAAGCTAGACCATGGATTTGCACCTAAGAGCTTGAAGAACAAAATTTTATCAAAGTGTTTAAAATGGAACCTCAAGGATGGATTTGCGCCTGACATTGAAAGGGAGAGGCTAGAAACTTGAAATTTTACTAAGGCAAATAAATTGAAAGTCTAAGGTGCCATATGCGCCCCTGGGTAGAAGAGCTTGAGAAATTTTCTAAGTCATGAATTTGAAGGAAACACTAAGATTTGTGCCTGGAGAGGAGAATTGTTTAAAATGTTAAGTGTTGAAATGGAAGTTCCCCCTCTCAAAAGCGTCTCCAATTGAAAGCTCACAAAGGTTAATGCGCCCATGGAGGAGAAGAATGGATTTTTTTTTTTTAAATTTCTAAGTTCGAGAATTGGAAGTAGGGGGTCTCATCTGCGCCCAGCATGGAAAGGTGATTAAAAGTGTTAAGTGAGAAAATTAAAAGCTCAACCCATGACTTGCAAGGTGAAGGTAAAATTTTCTAAGTATGACAAATGTGGAAGTAGGGTCCCCAAAATGCGCCTTTGGTAGAGAAGAAGCCTCGAAATAATCTAAGGCATTTACATTTGAAGTTCACCCCTTAAGTTGCGCCTTTGAAGATCTAACTTGGAAAATGAGACTCTTAAAAAATTTTAAGTATTGAAAGTGAAAGCTTTGCCTGCCATTTGCGCCCAAGGACGTTGAAGTTAAATTGAAATTTGTCTAAGTCGCAAAATGAAACTCCAAGCTACAATATGTGCCCCATTTAAAAGTGAAGGCTCAACTATCATATGCGCCTCAAGAGGAAGGAGTAATTCAATATTTGACCAAGGCGCTTAAATTTTTCAAAAATCAAAACGTGGGGATAAAAATCAAGCTAAGGAGTTGGAAGTGATAAAATTTCTCTAGGCAATTAATTTCGAAATTTGCCTAAGTCAGAGAAATAAATTAAAAATTTAATCTAATTATTTTCCAAAGTTAAATTAAAAGTTCCCCTTTAATTTGCACCCATGAAATTTTAAAATTCGGACGACTTTAATCACGGGGAATTCATTTCGGAATTATTATGGACGGAAAATAAATTGTGCCTAGCCATTTTAAAGTGCCGACGTTGATTTTTCACAGATGTTGGCGAAGTGAAATAAATAAATAAAATTTCTTAGATAAAATTAAATGGCATTTAAATTAAATTTTAAATTTTATATATGCCATTTTAAATTGCCAGCGATAATTTTTTTTTAAAGTTTCTCGAAATTACTGGCAGTCGGGAGGGAAATTTTAAATTCAAATCAAGGAAAGAATCTCCCGGAATAGCAAATTGCTATGACGACTGTAAGACGACTGGAATATTCTCTTTTAAATTTAGAAAATGTCTAAGCCATGATGAAGAGAATTAATGGCAGTTGCTAAAATGATCACCAGCTAAAGTGCTAGAATTAAGAGGATTTTCATTTTCATTTCACAAGATTCGAAGTTGAGATTTATGCTAAAGTGCTGAAGGTTTTCGTTGTGAGGCTGATTTATTTCTTTGAAAGCTGAAAGTTGAGAGTTGCTGAAGAAGTCGATTTATTTCTCTGAAGTCGAAATTGTGAGAAGTTGCTGAAACTCAAAGTTGTTGAGATTTAAAATTTCTGAAGTTGCGAAGTTGCTGAGACTTGAAGTAAAATCTGAAGTATAAGCTACCGAAGTTGAGAAATTTATTTCTCCAAGTTGCTGAGAAGAGGTGAAGTTTAAATTTTTTTCGAAGTTGCTGAAACTTGAAGTATTTTCCGAAGCTGAAATTGTGAAGTTGATTTCTTTCGGAGAGCTGAAAATTCTTTTGGCTGCAAATTGTTGAAGTTCGGAGTTTTAATTTTCGAAGTTTAAATCTCTTGAGGTTTGAAGTTGGAGTTATACTGCTGAAGCTATTGATTTAAATTTATTTTTGCAGCCAACTCCATTTGCCAGCCATCTCACAAGTTTTTATTTTAAAAAGTTTGAAGTGTAATGTTTGCTTCTCGTTTTGCAGATGGTTGAAGGACGAAAAGCTGATGTTGCTGGAACAAGCAAAGCTGGAGCTAAGGCTGGAAATAATGAAGCTATCAAAGAAAACGCCTCCAGGCAGGCGATCATCAAGAGTTTGAAGAAATCTTTTATTCCGGAGTCTAAGATCATGTCGAAGTTCGGGAATTTGACGGACACCAATATCGGGTCTTTCAACCTCGAGGCCTTCATGCGAAGGATATATGGGCAGGGTGGCAATCCTCTGACGGAAGTATCGCACAACATTGTGAAGAGCGGATTATATGCAGCAATCGGGTTCCAACCAGCAGTTCGATGTCCAGAGCTGATTATGGAGTGCGCGAACTTCTACAATTCAGACCATCGGACGATTGTTCTCCGAATGGCATGTTGTTGGCCAACCTTGCACCTGATGCAATTGGCGAGGCATTCGGGATCCTGGCTACAAATAAGATGTTATACAAATCCAAGGAAAAGGCTGATAAGATGTATGCCACATCTTTCGAGAAATGCATGAAGAGAATCAACACCACCTGGATGAGAAAGCCAAAGCCTCCTGGCGCCAGGCTGCCACAGCAAATAATTTCAGAGGAGCTGAAGCAGGAATACTGTGATATAATCATGTTGCTCAGTCGAGTTAATGGCAGCCCGCAGGCATATGTGTTCGAACCATGGATGTTCTTCTATATCAACGTGGTGCTCGAAGGAAAGGTGGAAGTGAATTGGTATCAGATGATCAGCGATAACATCAATGAATAGTTTGAAAATCTTAGGAGAACGAGGACATTCTACATGAGTTCGTATGTTATCTACATGCTAGCTCGGATGACAAAATACAGGGGGTTGGCATACCAAGAGCCGATTGGGTGTGGTTTTAATCAGTTCAAGATTCATGAATCTTGTAGGCAGTTGCATCTCACGAGCACCGCTGACTTCAAGAGGGTGAATGACGCTTTCACAATGTACATCACGAGGACCCTTCAGCGGAGATTGCAACAAAGGATATCTGAAGAGGCGCAAATGTTGATAGAGGAATATGGGTTTTGGTTCGTCCAATTCCCAAAGTTCACCTATTTAAGGCTGCCAGGGTACAGTTCATACATCTACCGACTACCGAGGTACCCCACGAATAGAATGATTATGCTTGAGTTGTCTAGGCAACTGGTGGCCTATGACAAAATTATAAGAAGGAAGAAGGGAGGTTTGCACTTTCCCATTGTTTTGGGAAACTCGCTTGAGGAGTGCCCTTCTTTGCAGCCAGCCAAGGAGGCAGAAGAAGAATTGTGGTTCTATCAGTTAACTCTCCATACCAGCCGGCAAGATTTTGATCCTCGAGGGAAGGTTGGAACTGTAGAAACCCTAGTTTCCCCTATTCTCCGGATCTGATTGTTTTTCTGATTTTTTTGAAGTATTTTGGTTTTTTGCTTGTTTTTGAGTTTTTGAGCAATAAATGAAGAATTGCGATTTTGCATATAATTGAAATAAATTCAATAAAAATTAAAAGACTCTGGAAATGATGGAAAATGGATGCCAGTATATTTATTTTGATCCTCTGAAATGATTACAAAAATACCCAGTTGCATGCAAGCAAATAACAATGAAATTTTATTAAGAACCTGGCAATCTGGCTGCATTAAATGAATTGCTATAACTGGTACGGCTGACATGATAATTTATTTCCTCTATCCGTTTGGTGCTCCAAATAAGATCTCCCAGCTTGGGCGCCTCCAGAAAAGATGCAATATGGCCTTAAGGAAAGGCGTTTTCTCCAGAAACAAAGGACGGCTCCCTCCTAGATGGTACGGCCAGAATATTGAAAGGTACGGCCTGGTACAGGTACGGCCAGATCAGAAACAGCAATTAATGATTGTACGGATTCTTCACAAATCTCCAGATCTCCAGTATAAGTGCGCCTAGATGAATGGAAGTCTTCTGAATGCAAACTCTTCAGAAAACCCCGAATATGAATATCTCTGATGTTCTGTGATTCCTCCTGTATGAAGAAATCTCTCAGCTGCAATAGATCAGGTGTTATTTCACACCCTCTGAACTGCTTCCAGTGGAGATGGCTCGTTCCCCAAGGAATTCGAACTTGAAACCCTAAAGTCTCTTGCTCAGATCAAAGTTGATCAGTTTCAATTCTCAATAATCACATAATGGCACAATTCCCAAGGCAAAACCCTTTATCTCTTGAAAAGTGCGATTTCCACAAGGATAGGGTTTCATTAAAATATTTCGAACTTTTCCTTTTAATTATTCAATAGTCTCAGCTCAAATATTTTATAATAAATTAATTGCCAAATTGGCCCCTCTCTGATGATGGCGACCCCCTCAAACAGAATCACTTAAGTTATAATTTAATATTATAACTTTATATTATAATCATCAAATAATTAATATTTAATTAATACAATT
>VDFB02143984.1:0-13256 GCA_007258455.2 Sequoia sempervirens
GGGTGAATACTATTCTAGGAAATTTTATGAGTTCTATAAGCATGTAGGTATTGTTCGACAAAAGAATACACCTTATACACCTCAAAAAAATGGGGTAGAAAAAAGAATGAACCAAACCTTAATGGAAAGAGCTAGGTGCATGTGGAGTGGTGCTAAGCTTGATAGATGCTTTTGGGTAGAAGTTATAAGTACTGCATGTTATTTGGTTAATAGATCCCCTTGTTCAGCTCTTGTTGATAAAAATCCTTATCAAGTGTGGATAGGTAGAAAACCTTCTTTTTCACATTTAAGGGTCTTTGGTTTTGAGGCTTTTGTCCATGTTCCTCAAGGGAAGCATTCTATTTTGGATCCAAAAGCACATAAATGCATCTTTAATGGTTATGGTGAGAATGTAAAAGGTTATAAGATTTGAAATTCACTAACCCATAAAATGGTTTTCTTTAGATATGTGATTATTAGGGAGTTTAGATCTTACTTAGGTGAAGAACAACCAAAGAAGAAAGATACGAAAAAAATAGTAAACTTCAAGACAAAGATTGAGAAGCAAGAAGATGTGCATGTGGTTGAACCAAAAGATGCATAGGAGGATGGAGAAGAAGAAGAGGGTTTACAGAGTTCATATGATGTACATGATGAGCATGTAGATGAAGAAAAACAACAAGAGCCCCTTAATCCTATCTTGAGAAGATTCATAAGGTAATAAAATCCAATTGACAGGTATATCCCAGCTGATTTTCGTTGTGTATTTTCTTTGTTGAGTATTGACGATTGAAGATTCATAAGGTAATAAAATCCAATTGACAAGTATATCCCATCTAATTGTTGAGTATTGACGATTCTATAGGGAGGTTGTTTCTTTAGAGGAAAGTGAGTCTTGGATGCAGGTCATGTAGGAGGAGATGATGGTTCTGGATAGTTGTGATACATGAGATATTGTGATTTTTCCCAAAGTAAGGACTCCCATTGGTTGCAAGTGGGTATTTAAAAAGAAAATAGGATTTATTATATATATTATTTTGATAATTCCCTGGTTTATATCTAGTATTCATTTCCTCATATGGTGTGCTAGCTTCTTTTGATATCATTAAATCTCTGTTTGAGGTTGGGTCAGCCTTGCATTATCTTCAATCTTGTTTAGCTTGTGACCTTCCTCTGAGTTCGCTATTACACTTTGAGCTCATTTCTCCAGCACCCTTGTCTAGTTTTCAATAAATGTATTTGAGGGATGTCAAATTGTTAGAGAGGGTGTCGCCCCTCATTCATGCATTACTTTAGCCAGGAAATCTTTCTCGTTTAATCACGTCTTAGTTTCTAGTGTTAACAATTCTTTCAAATTTGATAAGGCAATGGCTGTAGGTAGCTCAATTGAAACTTCCTTATTCGGCGTCCTCTGTGCAGGCTTCCCATTGATGTAAATCTTGCCCAGCCATTTTCTCATTTATTTATTCAATACTATTTAATATCTTTGTTCCTCATTGGGCACCATGGAAAAGAAAGCTTAAATTCTATTGAATATGGGCTGGCAGTCATGCATTATTTGTTAAAAACTTTCGTATGTAGGAGATTTAGTTTGTAACGATATGGTTCCAGACCACATTGCTTGCTGTCAATTAAATCTCTTGATATTTGTGGTAATCTTGAGTAAATTGTATCATATCAAACATCTTCCTTTGTGTGTGTGTCAGCTGGTTTATTTCGTTAATTGCGAACTCTAAGATTTTGATACTTTTTCCTTTGGTATGGACTAAATGATATTAGTACTCTCTTTCCTTGATTCACTTTCGGCGATGCTTCTTGTCATCAAAGAATGAACTATAAGTTAGCGGGATTAGATATGGATCACACTGTTACACAGTATTCCTTTGATATTAAGCTAAATGCCCTTCATGCCCCTCAGTCAGAATATATTTTATGTTAGTGAAGGTTGTTAGCAATTGTTTTCATTCAGTTAACCTTAGCAAAGTACAGTTAATCGCAGAACTGAGTTAAGCCATATATATATTTACATATTAGAGTGTAGTTGCAAGCATTAGGAAAGTTTATTTTGTTTAATTGTTATGTGAATGCATTCTAAATGAAGAGAAAGGAGATTTATCAATTTAAAAGAAAGATAGATTATGATAGTGGAGTATTTAAATAAATGTATGAATATTGATTTCAGGTATATATATAGTTGTTAATTGATATATAATTGTTAATTGATATATAGGTATTATTATCATTGTTTCTATTTTAATTTTTGTATTATGTTTTTATAATAAGTCTTAATAAATGAGCACCTATATATATATACATGTACATAAGCATGAATCTTGTTAATGAATATTGTTGCCTTTGCATTATACAAACATAGTTGTTATATATATATTAGAAGAGAAAGTAAATGTTCTTGAAGAATGATCTATTTTATTAAAGAGTTTCTATTTAATTGAATATTAATAATTGGGAATATGAATATTGTAGTGATACTTTGAAATCTACCTTTCCTATTATTGTTTTAAGTTATGCTGATTTTATATTATGTTGATATGGACTAAAAGAATAGATTGTGGGTTAGTGTTGTAATTGTGGATGTTGATTCCAGTAATAGATTGTGAATTTAGTTCTATGTTATGTTATCGTGTGTAATGAATGTTAGATTCCTCCAGAGGTTAGGGAGATTTGTCCCTTGATAGTCATTTACCTTGCACAAATATTTTCCTATGAAATTGAACTTATGGAACTTGTGAGTGGGAGGGATGATACCTCGCTTTGCTATTTGCTGGAACCTTGAGTATGTGCAAGTGGCATTATTTTTAGTTTCATTGGTTTGCATGTTGTCAATAGGGTAGTGGCTTTTAGTGGGGATTTGACACACAAAGGGGTGCCAGGGTAACTCACTGAGAGTATAATCAAGTGATAACCTAAAAAGAATTAGGGGAGGTTGGGGTAGCTCTTACATTAAATAAGATAAAAGATGCCTCTCTCATGACTCAAACACTTTTTTAGGCTTGAAGTGAGACGGGAAGGCCTAGAATGGCAAGCTCAACTACCTGGTCTGACTAGAAGGTATGTTGAACTGCTTAGTTTGTATGGGGGTCCAATGGCCGGTAGAGGAAGCCAAGGTAACCTAGGATGGGGGTTCGGTAGCCTAGGAAGGTTACGCCAGGGTAACCCAACAAATTATGTGATGAAACTCCTCCTACGACAACTGAGTATCCTCTTGATGTGAGTCTCTCTTTGATGTGGTATGCCTCTGGAAGTGGTGTTCAGTCGATTAATGTTGTTCTATACTTGATCATTGTTGTTTTGTCAGCCTAGTGTAGTCTGTTGTCTTTGTCTGATAGTCATGGTGGGACACTTTTCTACCTCCTAGCACGGGGGGTGGACCTCTGGGTCCACATGGTTGGGTGGAAGGTGTTTCGTTCTCCATTGGGTTCCCTTCTCTTGTACATGTCATGGCGACTTCACTTGATCCGAAGACTTCTACACTGTATCTGCTCTTGGGATTTGTGATCCTTTTATTTGTATATGTACTATATCTCTATTAGTATCGTGTATCATGTTTTGAGTACTCCTCTCATGTAACGAGGAGGCATTATTATACAAAATGTAATATTAAAGATGGAACTGATGTAACACTCTATTATGTGATGAATTATGTATTCAAGGATATTGTACCTATTAAGTGGAATGAATGTAATCAATTATACTTTAATAATTAATTTATGGTTGTATGTTATGGATTACTTGAATATATGTTATGTGTAGATGTGATGTTTAATGGATGTTATAATTTGGTTATTAGTAAGTTTTATGGTTTTGTTAATTTAGATGATGGGAACTTCATAATGTAGATGTATACCTTAGAGGACGTAGGATAGTAATTAAGTTTATGTTCAATTTCAATCATGCAACTTTTCACACTTTAAAAAAAAAATTGTTCCATTTTCAGTTGCTAGTGTGTTGTCCTCTAGGGTTCACGGCGGGGGCGTTACAGGACCCATATGAATAGAAGAGTTGAAGCATATTATTTTCATTATGAAAAAGAAAATGATGAATCCATAAGCCCATCAAATGACAGGGAAAGTAATGAAAATGAAGTTATTTCAGCCTCCTTGTCTACAGTAGAAATGCAATCTTTCAATTTTTCCAGTGAAGAAGAGCAACTTGAGGATGCACAACATAAAGATAAGGTATTGAATATCCTTCCACCAGAGTGAATGCAAACTAATTATGCAATCTTCATGTTTTCTGAGCTAGATGATACTGAAGTAAGGATGCAAGAAGAGGTCAAGAATAATTTTTCATTTGAATCTTTTCATTTTGAAAATGTGAATACCAAAATTTTTAAACAAGATCTAGAGGATGAGGTTAAAAGTAGCCATGTTGAAAGTGGTCAAATAGATGGATGCACTGAGCCTCATATTGTGTGTTTTTTGAACTGGTGCCTCAATTCAAGTGATGATGAATTTTTGTGTGGAGAAGAGGCTATTTTATCTGATCTGCAACTTACAGGTGAGAATGATGAAGTGGGTCACACAATACATGAATTAGTTCCAACAAAGAAAGAGAATATCATTCCAATTGGGGGTGATTTTCAGTGACCTAAAAATATTATTCGCAATGTTGAATTTTTAGATTGATTCACTTCCAATTTTACATATGGCTAATGGTTGGTCTTCTAGTGATTCAATTGGTTGTTTTTAGGAATGGGACACTAATTCATCTGCTGGAAGGGATGGTTATATGCAAGAGCATGTTGAGCAAATTTTAGAGGATTATGATGCTAAGTGATTATTTGGTTCTGAAACATTACTTAGAAATTCTTTTTGCTTCACAAATGCAAGATTCTTGTTTTGGATCATAGGATGGTTTCTGAGTTTACAAGTGCTTCATGGGTACACCTCTCTTTTCCACTCGGGCATTTATTTTTCCCAACCTATTAATGGATTTGTGTGATCATCCTAGAGTCATCTGAGGTAGGGTCTGTTGGCATATGGCTTGAGGAGATTGTTTATGGCTTCTAGTGTTGTCATTGATGGCAACTGAATTCATTATCTCAGTCTGCAGATCAGGATCTACTTATACCAGTAGGAAATATAGAAGGGAGTGTGTTACCAGCAGAAAGCATGAAGAACAGGGTATCCGGTCAGTTAGTCGATCTGTATGCTTCACTAGATCATCATTTTGAGTTGTAGATCTCTGAGAGAGTTTGTTAAGCATCTATACTATCTTGTTGTTATGTTTTTTGGTATTGCATTAATTGGTGTACAAGTTAGGAGATTCGAAAGAATTATTTTCTATTTATTTTCTCATTGTGGCTGACTCAATGAATGTAGCGTGTCCCAGATGTATAAGGAATAATTGATTAATTTTTTCTTGTGTTATTTATTTTGTTTTGGGTCCTAGCTATAGTCTAGCCAACTTTGATGGGTGTGCATTAAATGTAACTTGTGATTTGAGCCGACTGTTGGATAATATTTCATGTTTTGTTAAAGCCAACTTGAAGTGGTTAAATCTTTGTTAGCGGATATATATATGAGATCAGTAATTCATTTTGTATAGTGTTAAATAAGTGAAGTATGAAGTGTTTGTATGTGAAGAGCATAGAAGATGTGTGTGGGTGAATATCAGAAGATCCATTGAGTGAATTGTGTTGGCGCAGTAGAAGGGTTTTTGTGTAGCGGAGCAGAGCAAAGAAGAAGTGCGAATTGGACAGAAGGTCTTGAATCTGTTTAATGTGCCTAATTGGAACTGATCACAAACATTTGTAGATTCTATATTCTTAGTTCAACTTCTTGTTGTAATCCAAAAATTTTGTAAGGTAGTGAGCCTTCTTTATTTTGAGTAGTGAGCTCTAGGCAATGTGCCTGAATGCATGTGCATTCCCTTTTTTTCATACTTTTAACAGAGTATAAATTGTGGATTAATCTCCACTGTGGTTTTTCCCCTAATAGGATTTCCACGTAAAATATTGGTGTTATGGTGCTTTGATTATCTTGTTCATGTGCTTGTATCTTTATTTTTGTTTATGTGTTACAAATGGTTTATGATCAGAATTAAAAGTTTGAATATTGTTGAACACTGATTCACCCCCCCTCTCGGTGTTCCCTGAGTCCAACAATTGGTATCAGATCAAGGTTCCTCTGCAGAAGTTTAATAGCTTGAGGTGGATCTTGAATTGCAATGGACTCTGGTGGTCTTCAACATTAGCTTATGGTGACACTTGATGATCTTGATCAATCTAAAGCGGAAGTCATCAAATTAAAAGCAAATCTTGTGGATGCTGAAAAATTCATTCAATCATTGATGGATAAAATCAATGAGTCAAGAGAAAAGAGAAAGGAACTTTATGATCCACTAAAGCAGAAAGAGAATAAAAGCTTGGAAGATGATCACCTGAATCAAACACTAAAAGAGATAATAGGAGAATGTGAAAAACTTGCTAGGAAGAATTCTACTCTAAAACTTGAAATGGAATCTGTGGTCATGAAGCTAACTCATTAAATACTTAGCCCTAGGAGTTCTACATCTTACTTCTATAAAGAGAAAAATTCATCTATGGACCTTCTACTTCTCATACTTCTGCAAAAGTGATCACTGATGCATTTGCAAACTTTTGTCACAACTACTAAAAATTTCTTGCATTCCAGTGCCAGCTACTGATAGGGGATTAAAATATTTTTCTTGAAAAGCTCCCCCTAGGCCAATGGCCTGAGATCAATTTCTGGAGGAATTACCAAAGGCTACTTCCAGTACAGGCTTATTTCCTTCATCATATTCACTCTTCTTTACCCGCGTTTTCTTCATCTGATCTCTTATCTCTTCCATAGACACTTTCCCTTTTCCTTTGTCATATTTCTATGAAATTCTTCCTCTGTATACCAGACCTCTTCTATCCATGTTTCTATCCCTACAAAATCTTGCAATGTGACCAAATTTGTTGCAACTATAACACACCAGATTTCTCTATATAGGCCACCCATTCCACTGATTTCCTCTTGATCTGCATTGATTAGCAACATGCCCAAATCTTCAACAAGTATAGAATTTAACATTCCTTACACTGATAGACATACTTCTGCATTCAATTGACTTATGACCAAACTTTTTGCAACTATAACACTGACTGGAAAATGAGGGACTACTTGAATTTATTTTACTTCTACACTGTGAAGCCAGATGACCAAATTTATTACAAGCAAAGCAGTAACCATTAAAATTTTGAGCAATAGGTTGTCTCATTGGATACCTTCTACCTTCAAATGTTCATTTGGTTTCTTTGTCTGGAATCCTTGTGTTCAAATCTAGAGCTTTCTCCTTTCTCACAGCGGGACCTCGCTTATCATTTGTATCCTTCTATCCTTTAGTCAACTCATCAAGCTTAGCATAACTAAGTCTGAATTTTTCCTTGTACTCATTTGCAGTAGTGAGTTCATCATTGAGAATAACTATTTGTCTTTCAAGCTCTTGTTCATTATTTATGGATTGTTGCAGTTTAATCTCCAACTAAATGATACCACTATTTACCCTGCTGCATTCTTTAGACTTTTCTTTTAAAGATTGGGCTAGATTTTCCTCATTCTTCTTTCTTTCTTCAATATAAAAATGGTAGGTTCAAAGTTATAAAAGGGTATTGGGAACCCTCATTTGTCACTTTGCATTGAAGAAGAATAGAAGGAGAGCCTCCGCAATGAATTCTCAAAGGGATAAAGTAAATTCGTTGGTGAATTCTTCAAGTATTGTTTTATTCAAGGAGTAAACGCTTTTGGCTGGAGCTATGAACTGGAATAAAAACATTCAACAATACCACCCCAATGGGGTTTGAACCTTGGTGGCAAGAGCAACAATGCCACCTATAAACCATCACACCATGCCAATACTAAAATTCTTCAAGTATTTCAGTTCCTTGTAGAATTTTGAATTTTGCGCTTGGTAGAAAACCTTGTTCGGTATGGAAAGTAAAATGAAGAAAATCAAAGGAACAATGACTTTGGATAAATATAGTAGTAGGAAGATTAGGGATGTAAGAATTTTTTTGCTAGCCAGTGAATTGAAGTGGATTGGAGGTATGAAACACAAAATTTTGGACATTTGGAATGAGTTTCCTTATTTTGTCAACGAAAAAGTGGCCAGGTTTATCTTGAACAGACTGGATGATGATATCCTTACTATGGATAAACCCTATCAAATTTCAAAAGAAGTGATCAGGAATCTAACAGGATTATGCAATATTGGAGATGTTCCGAAAAAGAAGTCGATTTAGAATCAAGTGGTCGAAAGCCTAACCAGAGTAACAAGAGATCAAAGGGCTCTAGTAATTTCAAAGATCAAAGATCCAATAATAAAGTATATTGCACATGGGATTTCATACAAAATTTTCTTCAGAAATAGGGAAGGATCAACCTTGGCAGGCACAGTGAATATCACTCACAAAATGATAATGGAAGATGAAGACTTTGATCTATGTGGATTGCTGAAGGATTAGTTGATGGAAAATGTGCAATTGGAAAAGGATGCAGAATACCCCTTCAGGTTTGGTACCCTAGTTATATGCATTATGATGTATTTTCTGAATTGCTTGCCTCAGAATGATAACGTGGTATGGAAGGAAAATGAACCCGTTTGTAAGATTTTTTTTAAATATTTCAATACTGTGGAAAATTGTGAGAAAGTTTTTGGAAATTTCTTTAGAGAATTGTTGGGAAAGTTTGGAATAGTTGGCATCTCCCTTCCTATAAGAGTAGTTAAACTTGGATTCTCTTCCGGTAAGGTGGAGAAGAAGCAAAAAAGGGCTCTAGAGTTTGTAGATAATATTTCCCCAACACACAAATCTCCAAGAACTAAAGGAAAAGGAAAAGAGAAAGTAATTGTGGATATACTAGATGAATATTCTGATGATTACACTCCAAAAGATGAACCAGAATCAGTGGAACATGATGTAATGATAGCAAAATAAATCGATGAAGAAGGTGCTCTATTCAAAACAAAGATACTGCAGATTGTTCAGGAGCAAGATGGAATGCAAAATATTGTTGACATATGGTTAGATGGACCATCATATGAACATGACTTGATTGAAGACACTCTAGGAAGTTACTTTGTGCACAACAAATTTGAATTGGGAAGTTTACAAAATGTACTTCCAAAAGAGTTGATCAAATGTATCAGGGAGGTTATGGCCTCTGTGCCTCAGGACAGGAAAGAGGAAGAAGTAATTTTACATTTGAAGGAGCAGTTTAGGCTATCTCTCACCAAACTGAAAAAGAAAATGAACGTGTTAAGGTAATGCATTGACTTAACGAATAAGATCTACAATTATTTCCTTCGGTGGCCTCATGTGGTTGGTAAATAGAAGGAAAAGTTGGAGCAAATTGAGAGTGAGTTAAGCAAAATTGGTCAAGATTACAATATGTTTTAGGACCAGGATGGAGCAGTCAAGAAAAAGATTCATGAGTTGCAGGTTGAGCATGCAAAGGTTCACTTTTCCAGAAACAGCCTTATGGACACTTTTTGGAAAGTGAAGGATCTAATTGAATGCAGATTGGAGTAGCAAATTGAGATTCTAAAGAAAGGAAAGAAGTTGGAAGAAGCGATTACAATTCCAGAATCCCTCATTCATATCATCAACCAGAAATTAGAAAACAACAGTTTGATAATAATTATTGGGATTGTGGTATATGCTTGGAAGAAATTTCTTCTGAAGATGAAGTATAAGTATAAAATAATTTTTTGATTTGTGCAACAGTTGTAATTTCTCAAATTTTGATCAATTTTTGCATCAACAAAGGGTGAGAGAGTGCAGTGTAAATTTTAGCAAAAGGAGAGTAAGCAATAAAGTTTTGTCATTGATGTCAAAGGGGGAGGAGAGTAGTGAAAAATTCCTTGACATTCTAAGGGGGAGCAGTGTTTTGTTGTGTTTTGAAATTTTGAGTTTTGGTTCTGACAATTAGTCATTTTTCACTAAGTGTTGCCATTAATGCCAAAGGGGGAGATTGTTGGCATATGGCTTGAGGAGATTGTTTATGGATTCTATTGTTGTCATTGATGGCAACTAAAGTCATTATCTCAGTCCGTAGATCAAGATCTACTTATACCGGCAGGAAATGTAGAAGGCAGTGTGTTACCGGCAAAAAGCATGAAGAACAGGGTATCTAGTCAGTTAGTTGATCTGTATGCTTCACCAGATCATCATTTTGAGTTGTGGATCTCTGAGAGAGTTTGTTAAGCATCTATACTATCTTGTTGTTATTTTTTGTGGTATTGCATTTATTTGTGTACGAGTTAGGAGATTCAAAAGAATGATTTTCTATTTATTTGCTCATTGTGGCCGACTCAATGAATGTAGTGTGTCACAGATGTATAAGGAATAATTTATTAATTGTTTCTTGTGTTGGTTATTTTGTTTTGAGTCCTAACTATAGTCTAGCCGACTTTGATGGGTGTGCATTAAATGTAACTTGTGATTTGAGCCAACTATTGGAGAATATTTCATGTTTTGTTAAAGCCGACTTGAAGTGGTTAAAGCTTTGTTAGTAGATATATTTATGAGATTGGTAATTCATTTTGTATAGTGTGCAATAAGTGAAGTACAAAGTGTGTGTATGTGAAGAGTAGAGAAGATGTGTGTGGGTGAATATCAAAAGAACTGTTGAGTGAATTTTGTTTGTGTAGCAGAAGGGTTTTGTGTAGCAGAGCAGAAGTGTGAATTGGACAAAAGGTCCTAAATTTGTTTAATGTGGCTAATTGGAACTGATCACAGGAATTTGTAGATGTTATCTTATCAGTTCAAAATCTTGTTGTAATCCAAACATTTTTTAAGGCAATGAGTCTTCTTTATTTTTGGTGAGCTCTAGGTAGTGTGCCTAAATGCATGTGCATTCCCTTTTGTTCATACTTTAAACAGAGTATAAATTGTGGATTAATCTCTAGTGTGATTTTTCCCCTAATAGGGTTTCCATGTAAAATATTGGTGTTATGGTGCTTTGATTATCTTGTTCATGTGCTTGCATATTTATTTTTGTTTATGTGTTGCAAATGGTTTATGATCAGAATTAAAAGTTTGAATATTGTTGAACACTAATTCACCCCCCTCTCAATGTTCCCTGAGTCCAACAGGGTCTTCATGACCATGTACATATTAGGGGTTTTTGTTGTGTTGGTAGTGTAGTTGTTTCATTTCATGTTTTTTCCTATTTTTGGCTTGTTCTATCTCCTTTATCCCCTATGATGTTTGACTATGTTGCCCAATGGATTTACGCACTGGTCCACACATTGAGTTCTAGGTTCCTTGCTTTGTCCTTCCTAGTCCTCGTCCCCAATCAAAGCCTGTTGTTACCACAAAGTTTGAACTTGAAAATTTTCAAATTTTAGGTGCACTCCTTCACACATCTTTGAGCTTGCCAAACAACAAAAACAATTAATTTTCAAAATCCATTAAAGCAAGTGTAAAATACTCTTATAGGCATGATCTTGACATGGTTTCAAAGTTTTCAATTTTGAAGCTCGAGTTAAATTTATTAGAGCACTATAAAGTTTGATATTTTCCAAAGTTAGTAAAGGTGAAATAATTTCAAATAGGGCATGGTTATGAAGTTAATATTTTAGAACAAATGAATTTACTCACAGAGGGCCCCACCCTTCATTGTCGCTGGTTACATAAATATTTGAACCTGTGACTTCAAGGTTCTAGAGTTAGTAATAGCCATGATTTCTTGAATCTCTTTATTGTCAGGAGTTTTAAAGGTTTCATAACTCCAAGACTGCCTGACAAGCTGATATACTTGCTGAGAATGTTTAGGGTTTCCACTTGGTTTACTCCTGCTCACCATGGAATTGTATTCAAGGAACTTTGAAGCTCTAGACAATGATAAGTTGCAGTGGTGGCATATCATGTAAGCTATATAGAGGCATGGATTTGCTGAGGACAATGACAACACGGAGGAAATAACATCGTCATTTCACAAATCCAACGAACTCAAGCATGTCGTCGGTGTTGTATTTCATGAGAACATGTGGAGTCTAAGACCTTCATAACAAGGATAGCAACATTGTTGAGGCTGACATGATCAATGAGTTGCTGATAGATTCTTATAAAGATTGCAAGGATGTGAAAGGATAGATATAGCATGGATTAGGCAGTGATTGCAAAATATGTATCAAATATTTTTAGAAATAAATACAACTGGCAATGTAAGACTGAAATTTCATAGTCCTTGTGAGCATTCTCCCAGCCCGTGTGCACCTTCGAATGAGGCACATGAAGTAGTTGATAGGATACTCAATGAAATGTTGTCTCATGAGCCGCATAGGTCACAAAATGTGCACTAAATAAATCTATTGAAAAAGTTTGAAAGTCATGAGAAAATATAAAGTGCCAGATCATGTCTTTAAAGTCATTGAGACTCTTCCTGTGACAGTCCATCCAATGACATAGTTCACAATTGGTATCATGGTACTTTAGATTCAAAATGAGTTCTAAAAGGCATATAAAAAAGGAATTCCAAAGACAAAGTATTGGGAACCAACATATGAGGATTCCCTAAATCTCATTGCACAAGTTCCTATCATTGCCGCTTTTATATACCGAAGGATTTTCAAGGATGGAAAATTTATTCCTTCAGAAGAGACCCTTGATTACGCTGCAAATTTTGCTCACATGCTAGGTTTTAATGATGAAACAATGCATGAATTAATGAGATTATATATTACTATTCACAGTGAAAGGAGGACTAAGTTGGAGTGGCTCTGGCAATAAAATTTATGATTTCCATTAGTTCCAATGCCTGTAGTGGTAAAAGCAGTGGTACAATGAAAGTCAAGTCTGAAACAATGCTGAAATGATAACATTTTGTGAGAATTTGGTGTTTGCAATTTCCCTCTGTTGTAGGGATTTAGTATCCAAGATCACACCATTTCTAGAAAATGATGAAATCATTTCAAAGAAGGAAAATCTTATCTTAAAGCAGTTGATGGAAGCATATAGAACCATGACAAAGGAATATACACTGTCAGGAGCCCAAAATATCCCTCTTTTTGCGAGATATGATCATAGAAGGAATGGTTATATGCTAAAAATTATAGTAAAAGCCAATATAATACTTTCAAGCACTCACGAAATAAAAGGGATATCCATCAAATATAATGGTAGGAAATTATTGTGGGCGATATGTTCAGATAAAAATCTCCTCATTATTGTCCGAGTTGATAGCAATAGTTTTACCATTGTAACAAATTGTGAAATGGTAGGTTGGCGGGCATATTGTGTTAGAAGC